>JABSTT010000588.1:0-11283 GCA_013339685.2 Hyalomma asiaticum | reverse complement strand
GATTACCTCGTTGATTCATCGTTCGTTGGACCAAAACCTGAACCATGAATTTTTTTTCTCAGGAAGTTTCGCAGCTTCTCTTCTGACAAACACTGCCCCCTTTATTACGTCTAGGATGCAGTGATATGAGACGTTGCTTCTCTCTCGCATTCTGAACGTTCTTGTCCAGATGAACAGGCCCGTTCACATACTTGGCTTGTCTACGCCTAGAAGTCGAGCCAATTCGAACTTTGAGTAGATTCTAATTCGAAGCTAACCTTGCATTTGGGTTCGAAGCCAAATGCGAGGAAGTCAATTTGCATGGAGTACTTCCATTAAATTTCCCTTTTTGGTATCGACACGTATTCAGGCCTGCGCCCTGTGCCTGAAGTACAGATGTTCTTCAGATGGACACTTCCACAGAAGTACCCAAACTATGTCTTGGTTTTTATGTGCCCCGCAACAAGCAGCGCTACCATGGCACAGGCTGCTGACTAGAAGAGGTGTTTGTTTTAGCGAAAAAATATCTCCGTGTCCCTCAGTCGTCAGCGTTGCGAAGTAGTAGGAGTTACCCTTAGGATTATCGTTGGTTGAGCCGCCTTGCCATGACCTGATTGGTCCCTTTGACCAATCAGGTGCACACGCCTGCTGGAAATCTAGCATGGAGTTTACCTCGCATAGCATATGAACATCAGCTTTCCTGCCTAAGAAAATATTGCTCCCGTTGTTCGAACCAAGGCCTCGCGGTACAGAGCGGAGCGTCCTCACTTCTACGCAACACAACCACAGTGTGTACGTGTCGCTGTGATTTTGCTTTGGCTTTGGTTCTGCTAAAGAAGTGGTTGTTTAGTTAGGGCACCAGCTTCTGAATGACGTGTGTGTACTAACTTGGCTTAGAAAGGACGACAGCTTTCTTACGCCATAGTTACAATGGTATAGAATTGGCCTTACCGGTTATGATATGCATATTCGTGCAGAATAATTTTTGTAACGTTGACGTAAGCTAACGCATCACCGTGAACTAAAATTTGCGCTCTTGTCTCATTTTCGGTGGTACAGTGGTACAGCCTCGTAAATCATTCCTAGTTGATTGCATCTCTGCTGTTTCTGTGTTCATGGAACTTTCTCTCGCGATGCGAGCCTAGAAGCGTTTTTCGATGAAATAGTAGATAATAACGGCTATGTAATAGGGTTTATTGAGGTCAGAAGAAGAGATCAAGCACTTAAAGTGCTGAAAAACGGACATGTCCCAGGTTACTGTGGCATAGAGGAGAGAGGAGAACCTGGAGTGGGATTTCTCGTCAACAACTGCATAGCTTGCTACGCAGACTAATACTACAGCATGATGTTGATTTGGGCGTGTTGGAACTGGTTAAAAATTTTGAAGGTTAGCGCGAAAAAATCAGGACAGTACGCAAGGAAGGACAAAAAACACAGCTCGTTTTTTCGCGCTGACCGTCAGAATGAATACCACAGCGTTAACGAGAGGGTGGCCGGTCCTGTTTTTAGGCTTAATAAGGGGTACGTATTGTATTTGGTATAGATCTATACACCTACATCCAGACATAACGCTAAAACTTGTTGAACGCTTCTATGAAGATAAGAAATCTGCAATTGGTAAAACAAAGACACAGTACACCGTATTTATGAGAGCCTTAAATGCTAAAATAGGCAAGAAGTAGGCTGCAGACAAGACAGATTGGGAATATCACATTGTTTGTAGGAATAACAGAGGGGACTGATTAGCAGAGTTAGCAGAACGGATTAATCTGATCATCATGAATTCCTTCTTCCGCAAACACGAGAGCCGCAAGTGGACGGGGAGGAGGCCGAATGGAGAGCATAAAAATGAAATAGACGTTATACTATGTGGTTACTGTAGAGTCGTGCGGCATGTGGAGGTGCTCAGAATGGTGAAGTGCAGTGACCATATGGTGGTAAGATATCAAATCAGGCTAGATATGAGGAGTTGCCGAAATCAGGTAGCACTAGAGAAGCCGATCAATGAGCAAACAGTGAGAAATAAAAATGAGAATTCAGGTTCGCGCGGCAGGACCGATATTCAGCCCTAACCAAGCAAGCAGTGATTAGGTCCAGGACGCAAGCGATAATCATACGCGGGTTATCACGAAGTACGCAGTACAAGTAGGACGTAAGATTGCTAGACATACTGGTAAACTTTCACAGTAGACGAAAGTTTAATTATGAAACGACAAAAGAATGAGTCTCCAGGTATGCTGACTGAATAGAACAAGCGGAGCTTCCCCAGTTGATGAATAAGCATATGAGAGGTGACATACGAAAGTATAATATGGAGAGTATTCAGCACGGTGTGAAGAATGGAGGGATTCTGAAAGCGGTGGAAAGGAGTGTAGGCGTAGGGGCAAAGCAGACGGAGGCGCTCAGAGAGCAAGGAATTTCATTAAAAAAGAAACTGGCCGCATGGCTGCTTGCTTCTTTGCGAATGACGTTGAAAGGCGGCAGTCTTCTGCCGCCTCTGATACGTAACAACCTCTACTTTCCCCCTGCACTACTCATGCTGTTCGCCGCCCCTCTCACAACTCCGATGATGGATGCAATGAATGTTTTCCTGAATTCAACTCGAATTTCCCGCGTTGACCCACTCTCACTACTATCGCGCGATGTGTTGGGATATTTTATTACTTTGGCTTAACGCTCAGCTTCTCTTCTACACCATTTCTTAGTGTTGGCTACTTCATTTGCTAATGTAAAACTCAGTCCAATGTTTATTCTTATTGAAACGGACGCTGCGGATCGCGGTTAATACATGCATCTTGCTTCAAATAGGCCTGAGGTTCCTTTGCGCAATAATGTTGCTAGTAGGTCGGTTGGTTTTGACCGCCTGGCTGAATTGATTTTGGCCGGGCTGTTGAATCGAGTAAGGCACACAGACAGAGAAAAGTATTTCGCGTTTACGTTGCCCAAGAAAGGAGATCGTCTTTAAAATATGCTATTATTTTGACGGTTGCCGTCATATTGCACGTCATCGTATGAAGCATGTGCGTGCGGCAGTAACTGAACTCGCCTTTCGCGGTATGTAAAGTTGACACTGTAATAGCGTGTCGCATATGAATGTCGTGCCGGCACTTGCAGTGTTTCAGTGACCCCAGGTGTATTGTAAGAGGAAGTTTTGGGGACTAACAGATTGCTATATTGGTTATGCGACTAGATGCGGTAATGTCACGATTGCGGCCTGTGCTTAATGTACGGAATTGCTACCCAGAATTTGTTTGGTATACCTCAGACATTTCTCGCGTACTGAGGACAACCATAGTTTAAATTGGTTGGCGGTTACTGGGCATCGACTGAATGAAGTGTAAGAGCAGAAGCAGAGACTGTTAGCGTACCTGAATATCCATTTTAATTAACGGCGAAATTGGTATTCTAAATAGCAGCCTATTGTTAGCTTGGTAGCTGTTAGACAGTATGTTAGGTAACATAGCTGTCTTCGTTTTCAAAGTTCTTCAACATCGAGGGCACCGATGTTAACATTGTAACGACGACGCTTACGTTACGTTTGTTGCCTCGAGAGAGTGAAAAGAGAGTCAGTGCAGCACGAGAGAACCAAACGTTATATTGTGTGCAGAAAATATTCCAGCTCTGTTTTTGACATGAAGTGCATGTCAGGATGGACGTTTTAGTAACAGTGTTCGCCTAGTGGCTTTAGAAAGCGCTTTGCACATTGTGTGGGAAGTAGAAATATTGCTATGTCGTTCGATTTCACCTGTCTGTGGATTCGCTACCTTCACTTCTTTATAGCCTTCAAGAAGTGCGGCACTCAAATCGAGCAAGACCCGACCTGGATAGTAGTCTGCTCATTCCAGGATGTGGAGACCCAGCAACGGTACCAACAACACCAAAGGTATTAAAGTGGGGCAATGCTCCATACTAGCCTTTTTAGTTATTTATAATATAAGACAAGCAACAACAAAAACGACGTTCTACTTTGGCATCCATGCAGCCAATTGGTAGTTATAGTGGTGTTCAAACTCGGCCACACCTTTAACAACGTTGCGCAGGAGGTATCCTATCCAGAACGGATTTGAATTTTTTTGTGAGTTTTAAGTCCCGCCTTTGTGATTCTGCCGAGCACATTGCAACCAGGAATGGGGCAGCTTTTTTGATCTTACCTTCCAGTTGGTCGTCGAGAAACCAAAAATTTTTTTGGTGTTTTACGTACCAAAACGACGATATATCAGAAACGCTTTAGCGGCGGGCTTCGGAAATTCCGACCGACTAGGGCTCGCACAGTAAACGCGCCTCCAGCATTTCGCCTCCTTCGAATTGCGGCTTCCGCGGCGGGGATTCGTTCTAGTGACGTTGGAGACAGCATTGAAGTGTCATAGCCATGGGACCACCCCAGCTAGTCACTATTAACACAAGAAGCACGCACGCTTGCATTTACGTCGTACCGAATGTTTGAGGTTTACTTTGGTATGTCCCCATTTCTGGGAAGTATCGCTGCATAATCAGGGAAGTTGTCAGCGATACATTGTGAATATTGTCGTGAGAGGTACCTGCCCCGCACTGTTGATCCTAACGAGAGACACAAGGAATGCGTGAAGGGGGTGGCTGCCCGTTCTCCCTAAAACATGATGCGATAGACAAAGTTTTTACGGAACATAATAGGTTAATCTTGGCCCCCAGGAGAGCTGAAAACAATCATGAAAGAAAAGAACACGCAAAGCTTCCGACATTACCGCGGGATGGTATTTTTTCTCCACAAACTATGGGGTCGTTAAATCAGGACGCGTCCAGTAGGAAATATCGCCGCTGCTACATTTGACGCTGGCCGACAATCCGTCGTCTTCGAACAAGCCGCTCATCAAGTGGGACACCAAAGTTGGTCGAAATTCATCAGCAGCTCTGTCAGGCTGCTCTAACCGGATCCCTGGCGTTGCTGCGATTTTTTATCCAGCTGGCTCCTGTTACAATGAGAAAGGCATTGTACTGCGTTTTGAAGCCGTGGCAACGACTCTAGGATTCTTTCCGAAGTGTTTCTGTACTTTCACGCTGTAATGCGGGTACACCGGGAGTATTTTTATTACGTGGAAGCCAATCAAAGGAAAGTTAAATAGGTGCCGGATCACACCTATGTAAGCAGGCCGGTAGTCGACAGTGAAAAGCGTTTATTGGTGCGGTTACAGTGATTTTCTATTAGTAGAGCCGTGACGCAGAGGTCACGTGTACATGGTGCCTGATGCTTTGCTTGGTGACGTCACGCTGGCGCAGCTCTGCTACATCTTCCCCTTCCTGGACGAACACGAAGCCTTAACGTCTCTCGGGTTGCGGGTACCAGCAAGGCTCGCGTCGTTGCCTTGTGCTACGGCGTAGAGTTTGTCCAGTTCCTGCAGCTCCTTGCTGCGGTGGAAGGGTAGGAACGGCCGTCTGAGGTGGTATGATCCTGATATGCTCTCTTGTGCGACGAACTTCCCTACCGTCTTCAGTTTCCAAGACCTCAGAGCGTGGTTCGTCAGCGGGCCGCAGGAAGACTGCTGGTGACCAGGACCGCGAGATAGTGTCGTAGGTAGTGACCTCCTGGCCACGTGACAGTGGTGGTAGGTACCTCGCACCGCGGTTGCAGTAGATCCTCTGCTTCTGACGTATGTCGGGAAGTCGTCCGTGGACCATGCGGCTGGGCACTGTCTGGGGTTTGAGGTGGCTGCTTGGTACTGGCAAAAGGGTCCGGGTCTGGCGTCCCATGAGCCTCTGCACGGGAGACTTCAACACGCCATCACGGGGTGTATTGCGCCACTCGAGCAGAGCTGTATGAAAGTTATGCATGTTAAAGGAACACTTCTTTAACAGCTTCTTTGCTTCCTGGACCGCTCGTGCCGTCAAGCCATTGGAACGTGGATGATAAGGACTTGAAGTAACATGCGCAACTCCAAGCTTCTGTGCTGCTGAACGGTGGACCGTTCAGTGCACAACTTGGCTGGTAAGCCATGTACCGAGAAAACTTCGGAGCACCACGATGTGAGCATGCGCGCAGTTGTGATGCTCATTTCTCGTACCTCAAAAAAGAAAGTAGAAATCAACAATGAGGGCAAACTGGCGGGCACCACAGTAGAAAAAGTCTATTCCTACAATTTGCCACGGCAGAGTTGGAACTTCATGGCATAAAAGTGGCATCTTTACGTTCCTCGGCTGATATGTCTGGCACATCCTGCACGCTTTGCAAAACTGTTCAATATCACCTGACATATTGGGCCAAAACATGACCGTTCGTGCTCTGGCTTTCATTTTCTGTGCTCCCGCATGCGCCGTGTGAAGAAGGTTCATCATCTCCACTCTTTTAGACAGAGGTATGATTACCTTATTGCTGCGGAATAGCAAGCCGTCCTGCGCATGTATTTCCTCTTGGTATGGCCAGTACGCGCGCACTTGATCAGGAACTTCTTGCTTCCTAAGGGGCCATGTGGTCTCTGCGTATTCACGAAGCTTTGTCAGGGCGCTGTCGTCATTTGTTGCTGCTAGCAAGTCGTTCAAGCGCTGCTCCGAACCTGAAACACAATCAAGCACATTTACTTGAAAACGCTCTGTTTCTTCTTCCATGCGTTCTTTGCTAGGGAATCTTGATAGAGCATAAGCAAGAAACATCTCCTTTCCAGGTTTGTAAGTCACGTTTATAGGGTATCGCTGCAATGTCAGACGGATGCGCTGCAGCCGTAGCGGACACTGATGCAGAGGTTTGGAAAATATAGAAACTAAAGGTCGGTGGACTGTTTCGACAACTACGCTATGCTGACCAAACAAATAGTCGTGAAACTTTGTGCAACCGTGCACGATTGCAAGGGTTTCTTTTTCGATCTGTGCATATTTAACCTGGGTATCTGTGAGCCATCTAGAAGAAAATGCAATGGGGTGGCCATCTTGCATAAGAACGGCGCCCACTCCCAATTGACTTGCATCCACCGAAAGTGTCACTCGCTTCTCGGGGTCGAAATAGCTCAGGATTGGTGCAGTTAGTAGAGATTGACGCAACTTGTGAAAGCTTTCTTCCTGCTTTTCAGTCCAGACCCACGCGATATCCTGGCGAAGCAAAGTTCGGAGAGGGGACGTTGCGACAGACATGTTGGGTATGAAGCGCTGCACGAAATTCATTGTGCCAAGAAAAGCCTTTAGTTCCTTACTGTTCTTCGGCGGGGTCATGTCCAGAATTCCTTGAACGCGTTGTGGGTCGAGCTTCAAAGCTTCAGTGGTGAAGATGTGGCCCAGGTAGCGAACCTCGGTCTGCAAAAAGGAGCATTTTTTCAAATTGAGCCGTAAGTTATGTTCACGACATCGGGACAATAGCTGTTCTAGGTTGTGGTCGTGCTCTTGTTTAGTCTTCCCCCACAGCAAGATATCATCCATGACAACTGCGACGCAAGGCAGTCCCTCTAGCATACGGTGCATCGCGGCCTGAAATATCTCAGGCGCCGAAGCGATACCGAAAGGCATGTGCAAGAAGCGATAGCGGCCGTATGGTGTGCTCATAGTACAAAGCTTCGAACTCGATTCTGCGAGCTTGATTTGCCAAAACCCTGAAGCTGCGTCAAGCGTTGAAAAAAAGTAGCTCCAGCAAGCCTTGGCGCTATGTCTTCAAGGGTTGGCATGGGGTAATTTTCCCGCAGCAGGACTTTATTTAGCGCAGTTGGATCCAAACAGATGCGAACTTTGTCTTTCTTTACGACAGTTACCATGTAGCTAGACCACTCAGTTGGCTCAGTTACCTGTTTAATAACTCCTTGGTCTTCCATGCGGTGTAGTTCCTTTTTCACCTTGTCTTGAAGGGCTACCGGGACTCTCCGTGCCGGAACGACGACACCCACGGCACCGGGCTTTAGCTTCATAGTGTATTCCACACCTTTTAGCTGTCCCAGTCCTGAGAAGACATCTGCATAAGGTTGTGCTGTAGCAGAGCTGCGCCAGTAAAGTTCTTCAGAATGAACGTTTTGTATGCGACAGATAAAACCGAGGCGTTCTGCTACTGATCCACTCAAGGTTATGGGCACGTCCTGTTCCACTACAAAAAATGATTCCTCATGCATCCGTGAATTGGCCAACAAACGCAGACGGATGCTAGCTTTTGCCGATGTTTTGAGCCCAAAGAACGCAGTCAATGTCGCATCGCAAGCTTGCTGTGGCTTGTCTGGTAGCTCCCTAACATCGTTTTGCGGTATCACGCAACAGTTGGCGCCCGTGTCTAATTTGCATGTGAATGCTTTCCCTTCAATGTTGACGACCTCACTCCAGTGCTCTGCTGCTATTGTGCTGACTGTCAAGGTTTCCAAAAAGAAGTCTTCATTATCCTCAGCATGTACTTCGCGTAACTCCTTCTTCCTTGGATCTTTCTGTCTTCGTTGCGGCGCTGTTGATTTGCACGCTTGCGCGAAATGATTTATGCCGCCACACTTTTTGCATGCTTTTCCTATCGCTGGAGAGGTTTCACCGTGGTGATTAGGACAACCGCACCGTGTACATGGCCGTGCTCGTGTGGCAACTGCGCAGATGGCTGTATTCTGTGATAGAACTGCCGCTTCACTGATCTGGCGATACTGCTCCTGACTTTGCTCATGGATGCGGCAAATTTCGACAGTTTTTTCGTACGACGGGTTTTCGGCTATTAGCCGCTGTTGCAAGCTTTTGTCCAGTATGCCCATGATTATACGGCTGCGAAGCAAACGCTCTTCTAAATTTCCAAAGTCACAATTTTTTGCTAAAATCCTGAGCTCTGTCAGCCCTTTCATTGAAGGATTCGCCTTGTTTCTGGTTTCTCGAGCCGAAGCGGAATTCATTGAAGGTCAGGTTAGTCGCAGGTTTGTAGAACTCTTCGAACTTCAGCAGCAGTACATCGATGTCGTTCTTATGCGCCTCCTCTTCAAACTTGAAAGTATTGTATGCCTTTCTGCCACCTTCTCCCACAATTACGAGTAATGTCGCTGCTTGAACTTCTTTCGGATGCTTTGTTAACTGAGAAGCGGTGCGAAAGATTTCGAACTCACTTTTCCATGTGGTCCATCCTACCCATGCGTCACCGGATGTATCCAAGGGTTTCGGAGGAGGAAGCAGTGTCGATGGAATCGACATGGCGTACGGGCACCGCTGCCACCATGTAAGCAGGCCGGTAGTCGAACAGTGAAAAGCGTTTATTGGTGCGGTTACAGTGATTTATATTAGTAGAGCCGTGACGCAGAGGTCACGTGTGCATGGTGCCTGATGCTTTGCTTGGTGACGTCACGCTGGCGCAGCTCTGCTACAACCTACTGTGACATTTAGGAGGGTCAGTGCTACTTATACGTCTCATCTGTCGCCTAGTGATGTTTCGGGCTTTTACAAGATATAACCTCACTGAACGCAGAATTCGGGGCTAATGTGCCTGTTATAGGAGACTGTCGTTAGAAGCCGACCAACCTTTCCTCAGGCGCGCTTCCTCTGTTACGCATAGCACCGGCAATGGATAAAAACAGTCACTGGGGCAACGCCCGCACTGCGTATTCAAGGGAAAATTTTGTGCCATTGGCTTTTCCCTGCCGCCATAGGGAACAGCACGCTGATGACGCCGATCTAGCCTGTCGGCTTCTTGTCGGCTGACCATTATCACTCATAGCGCGTAGTTTTTGCTGAGTTGCCAGCCTTGAGGTTCACGCAGGAAATGAAACGCCCTGCATTTTGTCATCCTTGCTGCACACCATGGCGATTTGGAACTCGTCGCTTTTCTGAATGTAGAATGCCTTTCGTTTACAAGACGCGGGCAGAAGACAGGACTGGTGTGTCCTGGAGGGGACACGGTGTATGTGGCGTAAAGCAAAAAGTCTAGTGAGACATCGTCAGAAACCCTCATTTCGCTCGGGGGCTGAAACGGAAAAATAGCATCTACAAGTTTTGTACCACAAGGCTAAAAGAAATCCAAACGGATTTCCCACAAAGGAAAGCTTCCTAGTTGTCGAGTGATTCGTCCTGGTCCGGGTTTCAGTCCTGGGACCTTCGCCTGTCCGGAGCGCTCGCTCTGCCAATTGAGGTAACCAGGAGGCTTGCGATCGACAGCGTGAGGGCAAATCCATTCACAGCTCGAAGGACATTGGCTTGAATATATGCAAACGAGTTCGGAAACCCTCAAGGTGAAGTGAAAGGGAAAAAGAAATTTCCTGCACAAACGTTACTCCACTTTGCGTCTTTCCGCAGAACTCATTTGCCGTACACCCTCGGGGGCTGCGACTCATTGTGAGTGACGATCCAAAGAAGCGAATGCGCGACATTGCAAAGCAACTTAAAGCATCAGAATCGACTGTCAGGCTCGTCGTACACAGGGATGTGTAGTGCCATTGCTATGGAGGAAATGTTTGCCCGATAAAACTTGGGGGGATGGTCTCTTCTTTTCCAAGCACTTGCTAAGCCGTCTGGATAGATCTGAGTGCGATGCAAAGCTCAGCTTTCTTCTTTTTCAAATGCTAAGAACCTTGACCAAAACCAAAATCTTAACCGCCGTAAGGAGAGGTGGCTTTGCGCAAGTGCTGGAGTCATGGACACAGTTCCCGTCGTCTGTGATAGTGTTATCCGTCGTCAGCATTTAGGGTGCCCCATGACAACACACAGTTTTGCAGGAATCTGCGTTGACATTCCCAGGTACGTGGAAGTGCTCTTCTTTGTTGTGAAGTGCTGGATAAATCTGGTTCGAAAGGATGATTTTATGCTTTTGAGGAGGAGTTGGCTCGCGCCCTCAGCGCCTGCGTCAGCCAGGAGTGGCTGGCTGCCAACTTCTGCGGCCGTGTCATCTCTACCGTATCGGTGTCGAAATGGTTGAGCGCCCGTTTCCGACGCGGTAGGCACCGGGTTCAAATCTTTGTACCGGCCGGACATCCAACGTGTTTCCAAAAAGAGGTAGAGGAGTACACTCCCGGAACTCGGTTGTTTACGTGTACTCATCTCGAAACATGGCCCCATAAGGATGTGGCAGCTCCACCGGGCGCACCTTAACCACCAAGCCTTGGTGAAATAGTTGAGCACCCGCCGCTACGGCGGTAGACAGGAGGCATCCGCCACTTCAGCTTGCGTAAATGCAGTAAAATAGGGACATGCGCGCTTCCAGCCGCTCTGACGCGTGAGGAAGGCACGCTCTTGGGGGGAAATTGCGGCATGGGACCGCCACACCTAAAAGTAAGGTCACTCACTTTTTGTGACCTTTTGGCCATCGAGATTTATTTCGTTCGACTACAATGTCTGGGATGTCGTGAAATAAGGACCACGAGACAGCCACAAAATACAACATACTTGCTAAAGGCCACCATTGTAGGATCAATG
>JABSTT010000587.1:0-10068 GCA_013339685.2 Hyalomma asiaticum | reverse complement strand
AGAACTAAGCAGGAGGTGATCCAGAACCAAGAGAAAGATCTTCAGCGATTCCGTGCAGCATCATCCTGGCGAAGACCCCGCAACCTTGGCCGCGCCTGCCGGCTCAGCTGAGGACGTCGCAACCTGCCATTTTGGACGGACTCGTCGGTGGCACCGTTCACTCATGTCGAGGTCCAGTTCTCCCAGGCGCGCATAACACAAGAGCGGACCCGGTACGTTAACGTCGTTGCTCTGCTCTGACGCACCATCGCTACCTTCGGGCCCTCACCGGCAGCCGTCATTGTAAGTCTGCATCCTTCGTCTTCAAGATTCTGGCAACGTGCATGCACGCCTTCCTCCACGACGACACTGTCCGTCGGCCCTTCCTGCCGTTTTGCGGCGCACCTTACCTAGTCGTCCATTGTGAGCACAGTCTTCACCCTGCTCGTTAACGGGAACGACGTCCGCTTCTCTATTCGCCGGCTGAAATCACGATACATTGCATTTCATTTTATTCATTTAATTTATTATACCCCTCAGGGCCAAGGGCATTACAGAGGCGGAGTAGAAAATAGAAAAAAGAGCGATAAGAATACAGTTGGTAACACGAATGTTAAATAGCACCTGAATATGCAATGTTAGCTAAGGGTTCGCAAAACTCTTCGTAATTAGTAAGACCTGCAACTTCAGCGGGAAGGTGCTTCCAGTCACGCGAAGTTCCCGCAGGAACGATTGTGAGGAACTATTGGTTTTGCATGGTAGAATACCTACTTTGTAACAATGATCAATGCGTTGTGATACATAAATTGGAGGAAGTATGAGCGAATCACTCAATGCATAATGATGATGCAGCTCGTGGAAAAGGGAAACACGGCACACTTTTCAACGTGATACAAGCGATGGCAGGCCAAGGTTGGATTTCATGTCAGTTATACTCGGTTTGCGGGTGTAGTTAACAAGGATAGATCGTGCAGACTTATTAGATGCGAAGCAGCTCTTTGACTAGCCTGTGTAACGTTGTCCCTCCGCCCGCACAAGCGCGAGGCAACGCGCTTCCCTCGGCGCAGGTGTTGGAGCGGTGCCAAGTAGGTCACGCCGCAGCTGGGCGTTGACGTCACGCTCCCCTCGCACGCTTCCCTCGCAGATGCGCGCGTACGTCACTCTCTCCCTCACCCGCCGGAGCGCCCGCAGCTGCCGGCTCCAACGCCCGCTCACCTCCCGTGTCTGCGTTTGAAACAAACGTTTACACCAGTAAATGCTACACCGAGTTTCGCTTCAAACTGTTCTTCCAGCACCCGCGTTAGCGCCGTTCAACTCGTGACGCCACTCGTGCGCAACGCTGCTGCTTCGCATCCCATCAGGGTTCCCTTCGGGGAGATGGTCCAAGTTTTTTTGAACCATTTCAAGATCAGTGATTGGGGTTGCGTGACTATTGGGGTCCCGTATTACAGCTTGGATCGTATTATTGTTTTATATAACAAAGGTTTCAAATTAGCTCGTACGTTGAAAAACTTGCGACGCAGGTAGTCTAGCATTCGATTAGCGTTTTTAATTATGTTCACGGTGTGAAAAGACCAGTTAAGGTTAGAAGTGATATGAATACCAAGGTATTTATATGAAGAAACTGTTTCTAGCGAAATGTTTTCAAGGTAATATGGCAGTGGGATGCATGTTTTTCTAGATACTAGCATTACTTTGCGTTTGTTAGTATTTAGCTCCATTAATCAATCATCGCGCCAGTTCGCTACAGTGGTAAGGTCTGCCTGGATATTTGAATGTCTTTAGTATTGGTAATTTCCCTGAAGATGACACATTCATCAAGGAATAGGTTAACTGGAGAGGGAAGTTTATTAAAGGGCCCCTAAACCACCAAGAGGTCGAAATTTAGTTGTGGTGTTGCTTTTATGCCGGTGTCCGCAACAAACACGTAGCCGCATGAATTTTCCGAAACGGTGCCGAAATAGCCGAGTTACACGCGTTTGATTATTAAAACGCGGCGCTTGCTTGTTTCGCTCTCTCCTGCGCCCGCCGGCCGCTTCCCGGTGCCGCCTCCTCGCCGAGTGCTCCTCCGAATGTCACGTGGCATACATCGCCGATGACGCGCATCCGGTTGACGCACCTCCGCCGGGCTCCCACGTTCGCGCAAGTGTTCTGTTGGTGCTGTGCCAACGCTCTCTATTAGCGCTATCCGTCGTGTTCTGACAGTTGCTGCCGTTTCTAGTCGGCTGTACCTCACTTGCACTTGCGTAGCGTAGCGCATTTGCGAATTCACACGCGAACACCACACGAACGACACACGACGAGGAAAACAAAGAGGCAGGGAGCGCGTGCATTTGGCAGCAGACTAACCGGAAGTCGACGTTCTCCTTCGACCAATCAGCGTAGCTCGGACTCTTCTGACGTCACCAAAAACCACAATGTGGTCACGGCTAACTTTGGCATGCCGGAAATGGCCGGCGAGGTGCACGGGAACGTTTTTCGAGTTTGTGGCGCGGCCATGGCGCGTAGCGCTGCCGCATTTGACATCGTTCATGGTGACGGCATTTTCAACTTGATGCGCGTGTTAAATTGAAATGTTCAAAAAAATGTCGGGGGTGATTTAGGGGCCCTTTGATATATAGTAGAAATAGAGGTCCAAGGAATGAGCCTCGTGGCAAACATGAATACAATTCTATAAAATTGGTGTTCAAGCCTTTGGCATAGAAAAATTGTGAGCGGTTCAGAAGAAAACATTCAATCCATTTCAACAAGCTAGAGTCAATAGTCGCTTTAGATTGTGAAGTAATAACTTGTAACACACCTTGTCGACCGCTTTTGAGAAATCTAGGAATATGGAGTCAGTGATGACTGGTCGAGGATATGGTGTAGTCTATGTGCAAATAATAATAATGGGGTTTCGCAGAAGTAAGATTTCCGGTAGCCGTGTTGGGCTGATGAAAAAAATGAATTCGATTTTAAAAAATCAACAAGGTTGGCAAATATGATATGTTCGAGCATTTTATAACAAATGCTGGGGAGAGAGGTTGGGCGGTAGTGACTAGGTGATGCTTTGTTGCCGGGTTTATTGACCACTCGCATGTTTCTTGAAGCGAAGCTTGTGTAGGCTATTTTGTATCATGGTGGTCAACATACAAAACCTCAAGCCTCGAGAAAATAGAAATTTCCGTCGGGAGGCTGCGGATTCTAGCCAGCGCAGGCAGGGTTACGGCACCAGCACGTAAACAGGGCCAGCCACTGGCCGCGCATAATATACGGGCGCTACAAAGCACGGTGTTACATGCATGAAGTAGAGTGACAGCGCTCCCCCCTACAAGTGCGCGTTCTTGCCGTGCGGACATGCAACATGCGATCACGTGATACGCTGAACAATTAGCACTGTGAAAGCACCGATAGTGAGCCGATTCAATCGAGTTCAATCGTTTCATCTGCGCGGCCGCAGATGTAAGCAAAAGAGGCAGTAGCAGCCGTGTGCGCATTGCTGCCGAGACGACTAGGCCTGCATTTCGGAGCGCCTCTGCGACGGCGCCGACTGAGCAGAGGACAGCGTCATGTGTTAACGTGATACACAGCGTATATGTAATGATCAGGAAGGTTTACCTAAAGTGATGTGGAATACCAGCGCATATTCTTCGTCGAAACTGTGGCTCAGACAGGAAAATTGCTTCATTGCGGTCTCGATACAAATTAGCAGAATTGCAGCTCAGGCAGAAACATGCTTTTAGCAACTCCAGTAAAAAAATGTTTTGCGCAGACGTGTTCGCAATGCCCACGAACACTAGCGAGCGTGCTGAGCAATCCAAGACGGCTGCCTGGAGGAGGGTCAACCCTCCTGTGGAGCGTTTGCTATAGAATGGGGAGAGTCAGGACGCTTATACTTGCGCGCTGTGCCGCCTTCGCATTACGAAGTGATGAATTGCAAATATACATCACACCAATATCAGAGCATGGGCTAAATATTCGTTACCATTTTTATTTGTAGCGGTGCGAAAAGATATGTTCCAGCTCCGCGCCCGTGCAACAACGAACAGCTTGAACTGTTTCAACGATTTTTTTTGAAACATCGAGGAAGACATCACAAAAGTAACAATGTGATGCTGTGAGGTGAAAGCGCAAAGCCATTATAAGGCAACTCCGGCGGTTCTTTCACCATGTTCAGATATCATTGTTTTTCAATGGTACTGATAGCCCTTTAACCGCCAGGGTGGTTCAGTTTGCTCAGAAAGGCACCAATAATTTGAAATATGCAGCTGAAAGTCAGTCTTCAAACCGAAACCGAAACTGGTAGATGCTTTCTGGAGCATGTGCGGTGACGTCACAGCCTTCCCGTCGCCAGAAATATGGAACAGGCACCAAAGAAATGCCCGTGGCTGAGTCATCCGACAGTGGATTGAGTTATGCCAGCTTTTCTGATCTTGACAGCGACGATTTGAGCGCTGAAGTATGGCCGTTTTGCTTTTGAAGGCCCGCTGGCTCGGGTAGGCTGCGCGGAGGTGATGACGTCAAAAACACAGGGTGGGCCGCGTGAGAATCCGCTAATAATTTTTAAATTCATTTACAGGAAAACTAAATGACCTGCATCTGCCTAACTTGGCATATATTATTACAGTACAGAGGGGAATATATATTGAAAATTTTATTGAGATCAATGGACACTGAAAAATCGCCGGAGTTGCCCTTTGACGCTTGACGGAGGATTTCATCCCATTTAACAGATAGCAAAGAGCAACACGAAGTGGCCAGTCGTTATACAACATCAAAACCACGTCTGAGAAACATATTGACAGCATCGTTTCATAATGATGATGTTGATGATTGCCTCTGTAATGGGTGCAGAGCTACAAAGCATGCACCCCTGTGTACTTTCAAATGATTCCTCGCACTCGTTATACAATCCACTTTCCGCGACGCGTAGGGGCGTATTACTGTTCTGCAACGTAACATTAGATTTCTTGATGCTATTCCTCGGCAAGCTTTATACCTCTATAGGTCTTTTAGCGATGTTTTTTCAAGCACAGACGTAGCTTAGACGTAGCTTATCGCGCTGCAGAATGGCTGGGTAAATTGTGATCCCGATGCCCAGCCAGCACGCATATATTTTCCGCGGTGCATGGCACGATACATTGATAAATTGAAGCATCAAGAGTGTGTGCCTGAGTGGATTAGCTAGATCGAGCCTTTGACTGCTTTGAAGGAGTTTTTGAATCAAAGCGAGCTTGACGAATTCATCTTGTGAACAACGTGCAAGTGATCACTTCAAGTGAGGCTCAATTTTTGTTCACCTTTGTGCTTACTTTTGTAGTTAAGTGACCGTTGTTTTACTGTGTCTGGTAATGGAGAAACAAGACGTAGCTCAGTGGCAGAATGCTCGACTGCCACGCAGTAGGACGTGAGTTCGAATCGTCCTCGGTCCTGTTTTTTTTTTCTAAAATTAGCCCGATGGGACTTACGACACCGGCGGCGGCGGACAAGTGCGGCGCCAAAAGCAGCCCTTGTTGTGATATTATAGCAGCTTACAATGTAAAACATGGAAGCGTCATCATGCATTCGTTGCCGCATTAAGAGTACCTGATTTTTCCACGCAAGCGTGTCACTCTATCTTTCGAACTTACGGTCAGTTGCATGCGCACGCGCGCTTTCGGAACTTCAACAGATTTCTCAACAAGGTCGTTCGGACCGCCGCTGGTTCGGACGGAACAGGTGAAGTTCATTTGGCTAGACATCGGCGCAGTTTTTGTGACGGCTAGATTCTGTCGCATTAAGCAGCACCCGGGCAGTCTACAACAAATTTACTCAATATGCACTTGCATAACAAGAGGGGACATGAAATAGACTTGTACTTCTCACACTCGATTGAAACGGCTCACTGTCGGTGCTTTCACAGTCCTAATTGCTCAGTGAAAAGTCATTGTCCTCGACATGGTCGATTTCGGCACCATCATGAAAAAAAATGGCAGATCCCACGTGCAGTGGGAATCAAGGAAATGCGAAGCACGCATCAGGAACTTAAAACTGATCTGTATTGTTGTCTCGCTATACCGATTTTGGTACATACGAAGTTAACGAAACGGCCACAAGAGCAGCAAGACTGCGGCATGTAAAGCATGCCGCTCATGACACGCATATCATGATTGTAATGTTATGACCTGTCATATACGTTCGTCATGCAGTCGTGTTGTGCCATAGCAATTTTGGTATACATCCCATTAACGAAACGCGTGGCATGTAAATCATGCCGCTCATGACATGCATATCATGATTTTCGTGTTGTGACCTGTCATTTATATTCGTCATGCAGTCATGTTGCGACATACGAATTTTCGTATATATCCCATTAACGAAACGGCCAGGAGAATACGAAGTCGTGGGCGGCTAGATAGATAGATAGATAGATAGATAGATAGATAGATAGATAGATAGATAGATAGATAGATAGATAGATAGATAGATAGATAGATAGATAGATACGGTCAAAGTTGCCGAAGTTCGATAAGAAATGCTTCGCATTTAAAATAATCTCCAGTGTTGCCCGCTCTAACAGACTTCGATCGAATGCACGCGTGTGTCAACGTGTTTACAGCGAGAGAAACCTGCCAAAATTGGGCCAACTTACTTTTGTTCTTTTGATGACTTGTTTTCGATAATACGGAAGTAGTTTTCCGCCTGGCGTCAAAAAGGCCAAACAAGAAATTTGGAGGTGTGCTGCCACCTCTTAACAATACGCGAAAACATCAAAAAGTGCAGTGTAAGCAGCTGGCGCAGCACAGCAGCACCGAGACCAGCCACAACGCACCCGCCCCTTTCTGGAAGTTCTCGCGCTCCGGCGCAACGCCGCCTATGGGAGCGAATGTGTGAAGGTGCATATATATGAATCGGCGCTTTCCGAGAAACGATCAAGCATCTTGTTAGATCTGTACAGCAGGTTGTGGCTGCCGACGATTTATTGCAAGCAAGGAAACAGGAACAGGTCAAGCGGCGTAGCTTAGGCGTTGGAGTCAACAACTAGCCAGCCTTCCATGCAAAAATCGAGCTCGTGCCATAGTGCCAGTGCATTCGCGCGCCCACTTCGTTGTTTTAGGGGCGAAGCTCCTTAGGGCATAGGCTAGTCCGGCGTCGTCGTCGTTGTAGCCAACTCTATAGGTCTCAGAATGATCACGAGATGGCGCTGCGGTGCTGCTTAGCTAGTACGTGAATTGATCAATAGATGGCGCGGGGGCGCTCGCTGCGTGCTCTAGTGTGATAGGAGAGCGCTAGATGACGGCTCCGGATTCACAGCATATCCACGGAGTGAATAATGATGAGTGGGGCGAAGCTTCCGTCCGTCCGTCCGTTCATCTGTCTGTCTGTCTGTCCGTCCGTCCGTCCGTGCGGACAGTTGCGGACAGATGAAGGGGCAACGGAAGCCACGGCTTATGTAAACGGTAACCACCACGGCTCACGACCAACGAAGAAAACACGGCTCCAGTAAGAAAACGGAAAATCACGCCTCACGAATAAAAAATTTCTTGTATATATACACACAGTGTTTGTCACGTCTTTGATGATGTACTGGGCAATATTTACGGAAGATTCATGGTTTTTACCAATGAACCTCCGGAG
The DNA here is from genome assembly GCA_013339685.2 of Hyalomma asiaticum. Taxonomy (NCBI): domain Eukaryota; kingdom Metazoa; phylum Arthropoda; class Arachnida; order Ixodida; family Ixodidae; genus Hyalomma; species Hyalomma asiaticum. The sequence continues at coordinate 2,493 of JABSTT010000587.1, read as the reverse complement.
CTTCGCCCACTCATCATCATTCACTCCGTGGATATGCGTAGATTTTTTTTCTAGCGCGACATATCAAATGTTCCTCGCTTAGACGAAGTCTCCATAGCGATCTGGAGGCCGCCTAAGTCCTGGTGGTCGCAGTTTCGGGGTGGTACCTGCTTGTGACGTCGATGTGGATGGTTGCAAGGTAGTATTTCCTTGCCTGTTGAGTGAGTCAGACAGTTGAACCGCAGAACTCGACGGTGTCTCTTCTGACGTGGTGCCTGAAAGATCATCTGTTATGCTCCAATCTATTGGTGATTCGGTTGCTTGTCTGCTCTGGCTCGCCTGCTTCATCTGGTTGGTGGGACGCCGAACCTTTCCTTGGTCGCTATTTACCAACCAGGATCGCAGTTCAAAGCGGCGCAGTATTCCACCTTCAATCCAATCAGGATATTTTGAAAATTGACGGATGAGTACTCTATCCTCTATATACAGCGAAGCGACGTGATTTTGCGAATATCTCCTGGCTTTCAGGGATTTGTATCTCCGTCTCCCGCCTGATGAGATCAAGGGGGCGTAGAAGTTCTCGTCCGAGCATGGCTTTCGCAGGTGTCATGGCTGTGGCAGTGTGTATGTGTGTTGTCGATAGAGGAATGTTGCAAGTCGGCACTGTGTGGACTTGTTTGCATCCCTCAGGAGTGATCTCTTCAGCTTCGCCACATAGCGTTCTGCCTGACCGCTTGTTGCAGCGTGGTACGCCGGGGATGTTGTATCCTGACTGTCATTTTCCGTGTAGAACTGCTTTATCTCGGTGGAGATAAAGGCTTTTTTGTTGTCGGAGAGAACCTTTCGGGGAATGTCAAACATTGCAAAGAAGCTTCGGAGCGCATCGATGACAACCAGCGATGATCTTGCGTCACGTGCCGGAATTCCACCCACTTTGTGCGTGCGTCCACAACAACCAAGCAGGTGCGCCCGAGCAGTGGTCCCGCGAAGTCAACATGCACCGTGTGCCGTAGTGTCCGGGGACGGCCCAGGCCAGACTAGGAGCTTTGGGTGGGCTCTCCTGCATTGAACGGCATTCACGGCACTGTCGCCACTGTTTCTTCGATCACGTTGTCGTTTCCGGACCACCATACATAGCTGCTTGCGCACTTTTTCATGGCTGCCATGCCTCGATGATCAGGGTGTAGAAGTGCCAGGACGACTTTGTTACGATCACCCGTGATCCAAGTCTGAAGCACTAACCAAGAAATGTTAGTGCAGTCGCTCTTCGTCGGTAGGACCCGAAGTCCTCTCCAGTGAGTTCTTTCCACTGTGCCATCCTGTACTGCCTTGTACAACCTCTGCGGGATGCCGTCTTGTTTTGTCAGACGTGCTATCTCTGTAGTAAACGGAGGTCTCGACAGAGCTTCAAAGAACAGTACGTCACCTGATGGCCAAGGTTTATCGAGACGTTCTGGTAATGGTAATCGGCTCAACGCATCCGCGTTTTGACCGTTCTTGCCGTGCCGGTAGACGATGTTGTAGTCGTACGCCGATAAGTGGATACACCAACTGGTCAACCACCTGGTGGTGAGGGGGCTTGAGCCGTTGGCTTTCCTGGACCTAGTATGCCGAGCAGTGGTTGATAGTCCATGATGAAAGTGACCTTTCTTCCCGCAATATACTTGTGGAGATTCTGCGCTCCAAACACTGCAGCGAGGCCTTCTCTGTCCAGCTGAGCATAATTGCGTTCTGACGACCCTAGCATCCGAGATGCGAAAGCGATGGGCGCCTCTCTATTCTGGTCATCACGTTGACACAGAACAGCTCCTATGCCGTGCGGTGAAGTGTCACATGAGACGAGAAGCTCCTTCTGCTCGTCGTAGTGTGCCAGTAATGTCTGACTGAGAAGCAATCTGTTCAGCCTATCGAGTGCTTCTTGATGGTTGGTCTCCCATGTCCACGTGGCGTCCTTCTGCAGGAGCTGGTATAGACAGCTAGCAACTGTTTCACTGTTCTTCAAGAATCTGTCATACAAAGCCATCATTCCGAGAAATGATTGAGGTGCTTGCTTCCAGTTTGGTGCTGGAGCCTCTGTTATAGCACGGACTTTCTCTTGGTTGGTGTGGACGCCTCTCTTCTATTCAATGACCCAGGAAAGAAACATGTCGCACTGCAAAACAGCACTTGTTTTTGCCGAACCGAAGGTTGCACTTCCGCAGCTCCTTCAGGACTTCTTCCAGTATCTCGGCGTGTTCCATGGCGTCTTTCCTACTGAAGATCATGTCATCTAGGTACGCGCAAACAACTGTGAAGCCAGGTAGCATAGTCTCCATGAAGCTTTCAAAAATGGCTGGAGCTGCAGAAATTCCGAAAGGCAACCGTTTCACCTTGTAAAGCCCTTTCAGTGTGTTTAGTGTCAATATCTCTGCTATATCTGGCGGTACGTGAAGTTGCTGAAAAGCATGTGTCAAATCCAGAGTGCTGAACACCCTGCCTCCCCTCAAGTGGACGAGGACTTCACTTGTACTGGGA
>JABSTT010000584.1:0-11015 GCA_013339685.2 Hyalomma asiaticum | reverse complement strand
GTTTCCGGTGCTATTTCATGAGCGAGAGCGACGGCGGCGGTGGATTGCGCCTGTACGACGCAGAAGGCAAGCGATCGCGCTTTGTTTACAGGAGTGTAAAGTCCGAGGACTTCGATGAAGAATGAACCAGGCTTAGAAGTGCGGCGGAAGACAATACACCTTAAGAGCGCCGAGCAGCGAGGCAGGCAGGCAGGCAGGCAGGCACAGAACTTTATTTTTGTCCTGAGAAACTGCAGTTGGACGTCCCCTTTTAGGGGGATCCTGTAGCAGTTGCGGGCCGCTCCCACGCAGGGACAGGAAGACCGTGGCCCTCCGCCCTCTCGCAGGCTCTCTGGACAGCCCGAAGTTGAACCGAAAGGTCGCCGCTTCTCAGGCGCTTCCTCCCAGTCCTCTTCTTTGCTGAACTCTGTGTCACGTAACGCAGGACATTGCCAGAGCAGCCGAGCAGCGAGACCCTACGATGCCGTTTTTTTTTTTTTCTAAAGAGAAAAACCCAGAACATCACGTGCCACGCGCTCGCGATCCTACTTCGTCTGCTTTCGCGCCCGCTATTTCTCTTTTCTTGTTAACAGCAGCGTTAGAACGATTATCGTGTTTCATTTCTCCATTTATGTCGCTACGTCTTCAGCGAACCCTACTACGTTTACACTTGGTCGCCTCGCCTGCATTGTAGACGCTACGATGCGCATGAGGTTATTACTGATAAGACGCGATGCCTAGGCTCTCTTGAAAAACGAACGGCGCCAAGCGCAATGTCAGAGAATGTGGGGCAGATGACGGCTCCTTTACAAAAGCGCCGTGGAATCACACGTGTGCTGCACGAAATCGGCTGCATTCTACCTATTGATGGCACTGGAATACGATCACCGGTGCAGAATGTTCGCTGTGCGCGCGCCTGAAGTTGCATATTGGCTGTAAAACATGGCACCTGTGCACATTTAAGACTTTGACGATCACGTAGAACGTAACGCCATTTCTCAACACTTCGTAATAGCTTGCAGAAAACCTAGCCAATACGTAGCCAAGCTGCTACGACAAGCTAGGTGACCACCAGCTCCGCAGTGACTCAGCCTCGCGCCACTAGCGCAAGCTGCCGAGATATATATTCACAAGCCCCGCCACGGTGGTCTAGTGGCTATGGTACTCGGCTGAAGATCCGAAGGTCGCGGGATCGAATCCCGGCCGCGGCGGCTGCATTTCGATGGAGGAGAAATGTCGAGGCCCGTGTGCTGTGCGATGTCAGTGCACGTAAGAGAACCCCAGGTGGTCGAAATTTCCGGAGCCCTCCACTACGGCGTCTCTCATAATCAGAGCTGGTTTTGGGACGTTAAACCCCACAAAACAAAACAATATATTCACAAGTTTATCGTGCTGGTTTCAGTTTTACCAACCCTGACCCTTCGCGTGGCCGCACCCGTGAAATCCCTGCGCCGGTGCGACAGCGATCCCTCAAAATCTACTATATAAACACATGGCAAGTAAACGAAGCTACTGTGTCGAGAAAAAAACGTTGGTTCACGCGTCAACGCATGCAGGCATTAGTGATCGGGACGTTATAAAGAAAGCGGTGCGATGAGCTCCACTTCGTAGGGAAGCTTGTTGACGCTTGTCTGTGGCAAACACTTGGCGCGTATGGTGACATTGTCGTCCCACACAGCTGTGACATCGGACACATGTCCACTATTATAATGTGCAGCTCCTTTGCACACACTATCGCCGCAAAAGTAATTATCTGGGACGCGCACAAGCGGCAAATCGCACGCGGGCACTTCCGCGATGCTTGCAGTGAAATGAGGCGTCTGCTACGCGACCCACCACCGGTTCCAACGGCCGCCGCTACGCGGCTTTCAGTGGCGCCCCTATAGGCGCTGCGCATGGCGTATAGAGTTGAAGGCGCGCATTGGGTTCGCGTATTTCCCTGTCACAGTCTGCCCAATTTTGCTTCTTCTCTCCGCCAGGCAGTGCATTCTGGCGCTGATGTCGCACATGGAAAACTCGACTGCACGGAGCCTATACGGAAATTGGTTTGGCACAAGACTGCATGACGATCATAAATGACAGGTCATAACATGAAAATCGCGACATGCATATCATTAGCGGCATGATCTACATGTTTTAAATGCGAAGCATTTCTTAGCGAACTTCGGCCAATTTAAGCGTATCTATCTATCTATCTATCTATCTATCTATCTATCTATCTATCTATCTATCTATCTATCTATCTATCTATCTAGCCGCCTGCGATTTTGTGCTCTCCTGGCCGTTTCGCTAATCGGATGTTTACGAATATTGATCATGACTACGTGGCGAACACAAATGACTGGTCATAACATGAAAATAATGATATACATGTCATGAGCGGCATGACTTACATGCCACGGTCTTAGTGCTCTCCTAGCCATTTCGTTTATGGGATGTATACGAAAATTGGTATGGCACAACATGAGTGCCTGACGAACATAAACGGCAGGTCATAACATGAAAATCATGATATGCATGTCATGAGTGGCATGGTTTACATGCCACGGTCTTAGTGCTCTGCTAGCCGTTTCGCTAATGGGATGTATGCGAAAATCGGTATGGTACAACATGACTGCCTGACGAACATAAATGGCTGGTCATAATATGAAAATCATGACATGCGTGTCATGAGCGGCATGATTTACATGTCACAGTCTTGGTGCTCTCCTGGACGTCTCGTTAATCGGATGTATACAAAAATTGGTATGCCGCAATATCACTGCATGGCAAACATAAAGACAGGTAATAACATGAAAATCATGACATGCATGTCATGAATGACATGATTTACATGCCACGCGTTTCCTTAATGGACCGTATATGCAAATTGGCATGCCACAACACGACTGCATCACAAATATAAATGACAGGTCATAACACGAAAATGATGACATGCATGTCATGAGTGACATGATTTACATGCAACGGTCTTGGTGCTCTCGTGGCCGTTTCTTTAATGTGATGTATACGAAAATTGGTATGCCACGACATGACTGCATGGCGAACACGAGTGATGGGTCACAGCATGAAAATCATGATATGCATGTCATGGCCGACATGATTTACGTGCCACGCGTTTCGTTAATGGTATGTATACGAAAATTGGCATGCCACAAGATGGCTCCATCATGAACGTAAATGACAGGACAGAACATGAAAATCATGACATGCATGTCATGAGCGACATGATTTACATGCCACGGTCTTGGTGCTCTCTTGGCCGTTTCGTTAGTGGGATGTGTAGGGAAACTGGTATGCAACGATATCACTGCATGACGAACATAAATGACAGGCCATAACATGAAAAGCATAACATGCATGCCATGGGCGGCATGATTTACATGCCAGGCGTTTCGTTAATGGGATGAGTGTGAGGTGTGTAGGAAAATTGCTATGGCACAACACGACAGCATGACGAACGGAAATGACAGGTCATAACATTAGAATCATGACACGCGTGTCATGAGCGGTATGATTTACATGCCACGGTCCTGGCGCTATACTGCCGTTTCGTTAATGGGATGAATGGGCTCCGTCTACTGGCCAGAGGGCGCTACGTAGCTCTCGTCGGACGGCTCCGTCGCGCACGGTGGAAACCGAGGCGACAGCGACGCGTTCGTTTCTTCGCTGCTTTCGGGGCGTGCTGCGAACCACAAGAACGCTCGCGGCGTCCCCCTTTGGAATAGTTTGCCGCAGGTTTGGAGCGCGCGTCTCAAAGGGAATAAAATGAAAGAAAGTGGGACGGGCGGTCGCTGCTGCTATAGAGTTGGAGACGCGCATCGCGTTCGCGTATTTCCCTGTCACAGTCCGCCCAATTTTGCTCTTCTCTCCGCCAGGCAGTGGATTCTGGCGCTGATGTCGCACATGGAAAACTCGACTGCACGGAGCCTATACGAAAATTGGTTTGGCACAACATGACTGCATGACGATCATAAAGGACAGGTCATAATATGAAAATCATGACATGCATGTCATTAGCGGCATGATCTACATGCCACTTGTTTCCTTAAAGGGATGTATACCAAAATTGCTTTGGCACAACACGACTGAATGACGAACGTAAATGACAAGTCGTAACGTCATGAGCAAACAGACAATGAAGATCGAGCCCATGACCCCTTCCCTTCCGTTAAGTCATAATGTTTGAATCATGACATCCGTGTATGAGCGGCGTGGTTTACATGCCACAGTCTTGGTGCTCTTGTGGCCGTTACGTTAACTTCATATGTACCAAACTCGGTATAGCGAGACAACAATGCCAATCCATTTTACGTTACTTTTGCGTGCTTCGCATTTCCTTGATTCCCACTGCACGTGGGATCTGCCAATATTTAGGGGCGAAGCTCCTTAAGGCGTGGGTCGTTCGTCCCTTGTAGTCGTAACCACCTCGTTCTAGGATTGCGCTCGATAGCTCGCGCGCCGGCAGGCTCGCGCTCGCCCTCGGCGCGTTCCTCCCGGCGCACGAGCTCTCTCACTCGTCCATCTGCTGTCTTGTGTGAGAGAGACAGAAAGAGAGAGAGAGAGAGCGAAAGACTGTCCGTTTCTAACGATGATGATGGGTTTGTGCTAGCGCGTTTTTATTTTTTATTTTATACAAGTACCTGCAGCGCCACGAGGGCATTATTGCAGGGGGGGTAACACGAGAAGAAAATCAACATACAGAAAATCTGTGGTTACACAAATACAAAGATCATAAAGTGAGCTAATAACAAAGCGGTATATGCAGTAAGGAAAAGTGGCAACACACAATTCAGGCACAATCTCTCCAAGAGAAGAAAAAGAAAAAACCGCAAAGGCAAGGGGCAGCTAGTTTATAGCTCACGGGAAATTTGAATGTAAAAACGATTGGAACTGGGATAATGTTTTACAATCAGCTATACCCTTAGGAAGTCTGTTCCAATGCATGGAGGTGTGCGGAAAGAATGAATATTGAAATACATTAGTGCGACATCGCGTTTCAAGTACCTTACAGTCATGATCACAGCGCGTAGAGATGGAGTGAGGGGGAAAAATATACAAGCTTTTGTTAATACCTGTGAGATCAGAGTAAATTCTGTAGTAAAGTTCCAATTTCGTTGCTAGGCGGCGTTGGGCTAGGGGTTTCCAGCCAAGGTTGTCTTTGACTAATGAAATGCTGCTTTTAAAGTTGTAATTACCAGAGACAAACCTGGCTGCGCGATTCTGGATACGTTCAAGTTTATTCACAAGACAGAAGGTGTCAGGATCCCACGCAGCGCAAGCGTACTCAAGTATTGGACGAACATTCGTATTGTAAAGTTGTTCTTTAACGCTCCTGGGGGCTTGGTGAAAATTGCGTCTAATGAGGTTTAGCATTCGGGAAGCTTTTAAGGTTACATGTTCAATGTGTCTAGTCCAGGACAGATTTTCTGAAAAATAAACCCCAAGGTATTTGTAATGCTGTACCCGTTCAAGTGATATATCGTCCAAATGATATTCCGATCTCACAGGCAAACGTTTGCGGGTAAAGGATATAAATTGACATTTAGCACCATTCAAAGACATGCACCATGTGGAACACCAAGTTTGAATTGTGTTTAAATCGATTTGGAGACTAATAATATCGTGTTCGTTTATTATGTTCCTATAAATGACGCAGTCATCTGCATATAATCTGACATTGCATTGAAGACCCTGCACAATATCATTGATATAAATCAAAAATAACAAAGGCCCCAAAACAGATCCTTGCGGCACGCCAGAAGTAACGGTTATTCCAGTTGACCTAATGCCATTAATCATAACATGCTGTGTTCTTTCGGAGAGGTAATTTTTAATCCAATCGACTATAGCAGGATGTATACAGAGAGATGATAATTTATGCAGTAACAGATCATGAGGAACAGTATCGAAGGCCTTTCTGAAATCCAAAAAAATGCAATCTACTTGAAATCCAGAATCATAGGAGTAAAAAAGATCATGGCAAAATTCAACCAACTGCGTTGTGCAGGACAAGCCAGACCTGAATCCATGTTGAGCATGTGAAAAGAAAGCATTGTTTTGGAGGTGTTTCATCACAGCACTGTAAATGATATGTTCTAAAGTTTTACAACATACAGAAGTTAGCGACATCGGTCTATAGTTCTGAATGGAATGCTTGGGACCACTTTTATGAATGGGAACAACACCTGCTGTTTTCCATTGTGTTGGTACAGAACTGCTGTGCAGAGATTTATTGAACAAGACGACTAAGAAATTAGCAATCTCATGAGGGCATGCTTTGATTACCTTGGTTGGCATGCCATCAGGACCCCCAGCTGAATTGTTTCTCAGATTACTAAGCAGCTTAAGAACACCATTGTACGTAACAGTAACCATGGGCATATTCTCGTAGGGTAAATCTGGCGTTACAGGAAGTTGATTAGCGCACGTGTTGGAAAACACGGATTTAAAATAGGAGTTAAAAGAGCTAGCCTTCTCGTAATCATCAAACACTGCTTCTCCGTTGACTAAAAGATTTGGTATCGCGTTCACCTCTTTATTGTTCACTTTAATAAATTTCCAGAATTCTTTAGGATTATTTTTGAAAGCTACATCGAGCGAAGAAATGTATTTCTCCTTTTTTACTTTAATGGAATGTTTTATTTTGTAGCTTATGTCACGCATTTGTTCAGACACACTCTGTTTGCGATTTTTTAAATAGGCTGCGTAGAGGCGGCGTTTCCTGCTAATTAAAGTTCGAATTTCCTTGTTTACCCATGGTTTATCATTGCGGCGTCGACTTGTTACGAGTTTAGAAGGGATGTATTCTTCAACTAAATTCATCAATTTATCACGGAAAACAGACCACAATTCATCAATGTTGAGTGACTCGGCGACTTCACAGAATTCAGGGTAGAAAAGACAAAGTTCTCGAGATAATGACGCATAGTCACCTCGCTCATAAAAATAAACTTTTCGAGGTTGTTTGTGGGCTGATTTTAGTGATGTGTTACTGTAAGTGGCAACGACGCAGTCGTGGTCACTAATGCCTGGGATGACAACCACATCATGGAGCAACGACGCAGAGTTAGCAAAAATCAAATCCAGCATGCTGGCAGAAGAGTGACCTTGCCTCGTGCACTCGGATACGAATTGAGTCAGATCATTTGTCGTGATAAGCTCTGAGAAAGAAGAGGATAGTGAACTCGAGTCGGAGAACACAGGTTTACCATTATTCCAGGCAACCAGAGGCATATTAAAGTCTCCTCCAAGAATAAAGTCGCAGTTAATGGTATTTAAAAAACGTGATAACTCATCAAATGATTCTGGGTTAGTCGAGCTAGGAGATCGGTAGAAGGAACCAAGTGCAAAGCATTTACCATTGTTAAGTCGGACCTTGCACCAAACGGATTCTGAATGATGAAAAGTAGCGGACAGTTCACCACTCTGTAGAAGTTCATTAATGAGAATAAAAACACCGCCACCTTGTGTGTTCCTATCAGATCGGTATACATCGTAACCAGGAGGAAAGACTTCAAAATTAGCAATGGAATCATGTAACCAAGATTCACTTCCAATTACTATAGAGGGTTGCGTAGTAGACAACAAAGTAGCAAATTCATCCACTTTATTTTTGAGGCTGCGGCAGTTTACCAGCAGCAAAGTTAGAGATAGGTTGTGCGGAGGGACAGATATAGAATTTGCGCTTGCGGCTTTTTGATTAGCAAATTGCTTGCCACGTAGCTATCTCTTGAGTTCCGTCACCCTATCTTCTGCACTGTCATAAACAAACGTTTTATTACCCATATGAAGCTTATCTAAGCGTAGCTTGAAAGGGAGTTTCAGACCTTGAGCATATTCAGTCAACTTTGAGCGCGCACGCCTAGTAGCAGGAGAGAAATCCTCGCGAATTACATAGTTTTTATCCTTTAGCCTTGATCTGGAATACAAAATTTGTTCCTTAACTTTAAATCTAGAAAATGAGATGATAATCGGTCGGTTCCTTCCTTCACAGTACTTTCCTAATCTGTGGGCACGTTCAATATCTTGTGTTGTGACAGTCTGATCAAGCTCTTCCTTAAAAAACGCGAGTGTATTTTCCTCGGATTCGCGCCAGCTTTCATTTGCGTGGTCAGGCAGCCCAAACACTATCAGATTGTTCCTGCGAGACCTGTTGCCGCTATCCTCGAGAGACGTGGCGCGTGTAAGAAGCTGGTGTAAGACGCTGTCGCCTCTCCGCCTTATACCCTTTCAGCAGTCATGTGATGGCGTCGGCAAACGCGGTGCGCGTTCCGGCCTGTGTAAGGGGCTGCGTAAGACGCTGTGGCCTCTCCCCCCTTACTAGAGTGTACTGCATGTTTCTAACGCGTTTGTGCTAGCGTCCCCTTAAACGCGAGATCCCAGCGTTCGAATAGAGTGTTTCTCACGTCTTTACATGATGATCGACTGGGCGAATTACACGGAAGATTAACGGTTTGCCGGTTATTCACTCCGGAGCTTCGCCCACTCATCATCATTCACCCCGTGGATATGCTGTGAATTTTTTTTTTTTTTTTGAAGTTCCCCCTTTACTCGTGGGCGACGCTTTGCGTCTCCCGTGGCTGCGGCGTTCGCTGTCACATTGGAGCTGGTAGCCCGAGAGACGTCACGTCATTTGCTGCCGCAACGCAGCCTACAGCGGCGGCGTCGCGCTAAGTGTAGTGCTAGAGTTACTGTATATTTATGCTAGCTCTATACGCTACCTACGGTAGCATATAGAGTAACTCTATGTAGTGCCATCGGGGACTGGTCACCGCAGCCAACGCAACCTAGAAGTTACCGCACCGCTATAACGGGCGCTGCTTTTAAAACGTACCACACTCTCCCATAATCAAAAGAAGAGGCGTGCAAGCCACGGACACATGGGGAGAAGTGAACAACACGAACGCCGACTAACAACTGAAGCGGAGCACAGAGGCGAAAAAAAAGAAGACAAACAGCTTAACTGCGCATGCTCGGAATGGTAGCGCCACCTTTCAAACGATTACACGTGCCGGTCTACGCGATACAAAACTGCTAAGGCATTCTATCTCCTCTCTGTTCAAGCTAATAGACGGCTGACTCACGCACGCACTTCCACTATTACTGATTTGCCAGGCCTCGACCAATAAACGCGTCTCTTCATATGTCTGTACAGGATGTCGATTTCGTCTAACTCGGGCGTGCAGCTACAGACCTGGCAGTGCAAGGATAGATTAGGCGGCGTTCCACCTGATAGCGACCTTCTATGTTCAATTAATCTTTGATTAATGCAACGCGCAGTTTGCCCTACATAAAAAATATTGCCCGCGAATCCACCCTGTGAAGGTGGTTGCAAAGCGAAGCTTTTTACACCACCCTCACGGTGACGGCGAGAGCTGCTGGGTTTTGCCTACGACGCTGTTGAGCGAGACGATTTTGTTCTTTCCGCCAAAACTTATATTCAGGCTTTTCTTCTGCCGTCTTTACTTTCCGTGGTCTACCCATAGTGGGGTAGTGTAGAAATGAACCGAAGCGGTTACTAGGCTGGAATGGTTTCGAATGACGTGAACCCTCTTTCAAGCAGCTGCATAAGCTTTGCAACAGCTGCAATCTAATCTTACGGACCGCGCCAAGCCTGTTTCCGTTGTTTGCCCGCAGCCCTTATCATCCATCATGTTGGCTCATCACTTTGAAGCTTGTTTTGAAGCTCGCTAGAAGACGCTGCCTGCCTCAAGCTCGTCTCTCGCGGGTAAGGGCGCGTTCTCCTTGTTTGCGAGCTGGTCGAGCGTTCATCGAAGAAAGAGCGTTTCCATAGGCAACGCGCGCCTTTCGCTCTCTCTCTCTCTCTCACAAGACAGCAGATGGAAGAGAGAGAGGTAGCGCGCGGGAGGCACGCGCCGAGCGCGTGCGCGAGCGGTTCGTCGGGATCGTTTTTTGCTTACAACGACGGACACGACAGAACCCTTGGCTGGTAGAGCTACAAAGCTTCGCTTTAAAACGTCCGCCTCTGTGCTCCGCCTCTTTTCGCCTCTATCTCCGCTTCAGTTGTTAGTCGGCGTTCATGTTGTTCACTTCTCCCCTTGTGTCCGTGTCTTGCACGCCTCTTCTTTTGATTATGGATGCTTACCAACGCGCTCAACTTTCTGTCCTTTTAAACACACTCTCCCTGTGAGGTGGACGTCTCGACGCCGCAGCGTCATTTTCAATTATTGTTGCGTGGCTCCACGTTCTTGCGCACACAAGAAGCGCTACATCGCTCAGAGAGCAAGAGCTACCATAGAAGGTGTACGAACGAGGCGATCTGACGGGCGCATGATATAGGAGAGTGATGGACCGCCTACTGCAGCTCCAACTGTATGGCTGCGGCACGTTCTCAGACGCACTGGTGACGCAAGCAGTCCTACCCCCTGAGTAGTGTCATCAAGGCAATTCAGTGAACTAAATGCGGACAAGCGTCTCCCATTGCTAAGCAAGCGATTGCACTGCAATTGAATATTAAAAAGGAGGCACTACTCACCCAATCAGGCACTGTCAGTTCAATATACGCATGCTTTAAGGTGGGGTTCGTATGCCTGAAGAAGACGCGGTGCACGGCTCTAACACATGCACGCTTTTCAGTGCACGTTCGGCAAACGAAGAGGTGAATATATTCGAGCCATATTAGCCAACTTCGTTTTCTTCCAAAGAAAGAAGCATGTAAAAATGAAGTAGCAAGCAATAGCAGAAGGAACGACAGAAAGAAAGTAAACATGAGACAACGAATTCTTTGTCACATAATCTTTACTTTCTTTCTGTCGTTCCTTCTACTATTCCTTTGCTGTATTAATTTTCTTAAGGAGAAGTATACAGCGAGAAAGAAGAAACGAAAAAAATAACGAGAAATAGGAAATAAGCAGAGAAAGAAAGAAAGGAAGAAAGAAAGGAAGAAAGAAAGAAAGAAAGAAAGAAAGAAAGAAAGAAAGAAAGAAAGAAAGAAAGAAAGAAAGAAAGAAAGGCTCACGAACACCAAGCTTCGCTTGCCCCTATTTTACCGGTATGACATATCCTAAATAGTC
>JABSTT010000583.1:0-10483 GCA_013339685.2 Hyalomma asiaticum | reverse complement strand
TGGCCGGGACGGCATCAGTGTCGCTCCTAGCGAATCTTCTCGACCAGGCTCTCCTATTGCTGCTAACGCGATACGGGACGGCTCTCCGCTCCCATCAGAACGGCTCCCTTCGCTGTTCACATTCATACCCAAACCGGGTAAGCCGGTTAGCATTGAGGCCCTAAGAACCATCTCTCTCACCTCTTGCGCCTGCAAACTCATGGAACTATGGTACGCGACCGCCTTTCCGCCTACATGGAGGCCAGGAAGGCCTTTGCGGACACGACGTTTGGCTTTCGGCCGCATCTGTCGGCACAGGACGTCCTGCTCCAGCTCCACCACGATATCATATAGCCGACTACTATGCGTCACAATGACAAAAGCGTTCTAGCTCTCGATCTTCGAGGCGCGTTCGACAATGTCGAACATAGTAGCATTCTCGCTAATCTTTCCACCACAGACTGCGGACAGAAGACTTTCGACTACTTCGCGCCTTTCTTTCTAACCGCATCGTCTTCCTCTGCCTCGATTCTGTCGAACACGGCCCGTACCTACTAGGCGCATGAGGTACGCCTCAAGGAGCGGTCCTGTCACCCCTCCTCTCCAACCTGGCCATGATGAACCTCCCCTCCCTCGTGCACAAGGTCGTGGGGATACATCAACCGCTTTATGCGGATGACATTACAATTTGGACCAACACCGGCTCTCCAGCTCAAATCGAAGAACGCATACAACAGGCCGCCATTCTGGTGGACACTTATGCCGCTTTTTGCGGCCTATAATGTTCCCCAGCTAAGTCGGCTATTCTCTCTATCTGCCGCTTACCGGCACCGCAGATTACCATGTGGCTCCGTCCCGTCGGTTCAGGCCTTTCGGATTCTCGGGCTTCAACTCTTCCTCCTTGGACCCTAAATGTACCATAGCTGCTCTCCGACGCACCACTGAACAGGTGAGTCGTATGGTTCGGCGGGTCTCCACCAAACGTGGTGGCCTCAGAGGGACCCACTCTATCCGGTTGGCCCAAGCGTTTGTGACCAGTCGCGTGCTCTACGCCTCACCCTACCTTCGCCTGCGTCGTCACCACGAAAACCAGCTGGACATTCTCGTATGCTCAGTATGCAAGCGTGCGTTGGATCTTCCCATCGCCACCTCCAATCGCCGCTTTGCGGCGCTCGGGGTACACAACTCCTTTGCGGAGTCGCGGGAAGCCCATCGCATCAACCACGGCCGCTCAATAAAAAAATGCCGCCCGCATCTTCCCACGGGGGGAACTCGAGTAAATGCGTCGCAGAGTGGTGGGGGTACCACGTGAATGTTGCGTAATTGGGTATGGTTTGGGAATGCTTAATTGTTATTTCGTCTTTATTATTTTTATTTATTGAATGAAGGAGAAGGGAAGGCAAGGAGTGTAAAGTTAAAGTGTGTCTTTATTGCTTGGCGCCGTCGTTGTATTGGACGGCACTAAGGTGGGCGCTTGCATCCACGAGCAGCGTCCGGAGCCGCGTCTCGTTGACGACGTTTGCACGCCGCTTCTCGCTCACGTACCTGGGGTCTTAAAGCTCGCTGCTCACGTTTCGCCGCTCTTTCTCGTGCACGAAGTTCGGAATCCGCCGCAGCTTGGCGTTGCCGTTTCGCAGAAGCGTCGCGCTGCCCGAGTGATGGATTGAATTCCGAACGCGTGCTCCGCCGCTTATAAACACACCGCCCGCGTTCGAGGGAGAGGAGTACGGGGGAGAGGTCCGCACCCCCACTGCGCATGCTCGGCTTGCTGAACGCCCGGTGGGCCGGCACGAGACGAGCCGAGCACGCGCAGTGGGGGTGTGGACGGCGCCACCGAAGCGCGACATCGTGCGACTACGAAATGCTCCGCATCTAAAAAAGGTGCGGCCTGCCGAATGAAGCTGTTTTCAATGGGAACGTGTGGGACAAGCGGAGTCGCCAAACGCGACCGCAGTGGCGTTGCACATCGGGAGTTCTCGTGCGAACGCGATGGCGAACGCTGACAAACGCTGCCATTGGGATGGCGCATGTAGCCGTAGGACGGCTGACGAAAGTACGAAAAGGGTGTTTTGTTTTATTGTGTTATACGTGCACGCCCTTACGAAAATGCCATATATGGACTGATATGAAAAAATGCATATACGGTTATATTAAAAATTGGGCAGCTATGGCCATATATGGTATATACGGCCCTTATGTGGCCCTATCTGCCCAATTTTGAATATATCCGTATACGGGCCCGTATATGGCCATATCTGCCCAATTTTTAATATATCCATATATGGCGCATTATATGGCCATATCTGCCCATTTTTTATATATCCATATATGACGCCTTATATGGCCATATCTGCCCAATTTTAATATATCCGTATATGGGCCCTTATATGGCCATATCTGCGCAATGTGTAATATATCCATATATGGCGCCTGATATGGCCATATCTGCTTGACACTGTAGGCCATGTGTGAGAGCTGAATACATATATAAACAAAAACAGAACGCAAGTGCAAGATGGACCTTTCACGTGTATATTTTATTTCCCAAGTATTTTTTCATTCTTCGGAGTTGTCTTTTTGCTTCTCAGGTCACTGAGCTTTGCACCCAGGGATAACATTAAAATTAAGTTTTCCACTGCACTCGAACTGGCACCTCGTAGGGAAGTCTTGTGCGAGCTGTAAATGGCAAAACACAATTGGAGCATGAAAGTAATGCTTACATTATCAGGGCCGATAAATAGCTCCAAAATATGTGCAGCTGATGAAGCAATGACACAATATTTTATATGTATACCTGCATGCATTCACTTAGGCGCCAAGAACAACAATCATGAAACATCGGAACACGTCCGTATCGTTAAACCATCCTGCATGACCGTGCATGACTACGCAATGTGCTGGTCGATATGCAAAGCACCTTACAAGCAGTTGCTCAATTATTATTTCAGTTTACTTCCTTGCACTTTGAGGCGAAGGGAAGGGAGATGCTTGTCCCTGTTTTGTCAAAAACAATTCATGGCATTTAAGCTACAGCTGTCACGCAGGAAAAAAAAACTGTTTTTCTCAATGACGTGATTAGCTTGTTAATCATGTGAGGCCGGTTCTCCGAAATGGCATCAAATGTATGCACATAAAGCACTGTCATTGATAGCTGAACCAGCAAACATGTTTATACATTATTGCAATAAAGCAACTGACCTTTGATGTATAGGGACGACTGAGTGTACTGTAACCTCTCCGAAATAACGTGTGGAGTGCTCTGTTTGGTAAATAAATAAAATAAATGCAGATAATATCTAAAATGCGGCCACGCCATTTTTATGCTCAATATGGCACTTTCAGCTGCTTCTGAAGCAGCATGCATTTCCAGCCTCACGGCTTCACTGGCGCCAGATTCCGCGAATAAGCTACAATAACGAGAATTTCACTAGTGAAAGGGCGGGGAAAGGGCACCGGTAAAACGAACAGAATTTCAACAGCAACTTGTCTAAGGTTCAGATTCCGAGAAAACTTTGTACACCTTTTTTGTTTCGCGGCTGGGAGAATCTCTCGATCGCTGCTACTTTGTCTGGGTCTGGCCGGATGCTTTCACCTCTGAGAATGTGTCCTAGATATTTTATCTCCTGGCGGGCGAAGCTGCATTTCTCGGGCTTCAGTTGCAAATTTGCCGCGTCCAAAGCCGAAAAGACACTTTCCAAATCTTGCAAATGGGCTGCCATGGTCTTGGAGAAAATTACGATGTCGTCCAAGTAGGCCAAACAAACCCTCCAGAGGAGACCACTGAGGACTTTGTTAATCATTCTCTGGAATGTGGCGGGGGCGTTGTACAGGCCAAAAGGGACAACGTTGAATTCGTACAGGCCGGGTCCACAGGCAAACGCGGTCTTTGGCTTATCTTCCTCTTTGATGCCCACTTGCCAGTAGCCTGATGTTAGATCGAGTGTGGTGAAATATTTTGACCCCTGAAGCACGTCCAGAATGTCATCAATTCGCGGCAGTGGGTGCACGTCTTTCTTAGTCACTTCATTGACTCTTCGGAAATCGACGCAGAAACGCCAAGTCCCATTTGGCTTTTTAACGAGGACGACAGGTGATGACCAAGGACTGTGAGATTCTCTAATTATCCCATCGCGCAGCATCTCTTCGACCTGTTGCTCAATCTTTTGCCTTTCAAACGGGGAATGGCGATATGGGTGCTGGTGAACTGGTCGAGAATCACCTGTGTCGATCACGTGTTCAGCGACGTGAGTTTGCCGGATGGGGTTATCGTTGCTTGTGAATAGATGACGGTATTTCTCAATGAGCGACAGCAGCTCATCCCGTTCAGATTGCTGCAGGTTGTCCCCAGTCTGTATGTCAAGCTCATGAGGCACTTGATCGTTTTCGGGAGCTGTTATTGCCAGCTGTGCGTCATGAATAGATGAAGCCCATCCAAGCTTTGTTCCGCTGAGCAGATTTACTGGCGACACATGTAGGAGTAGGCTGCACTGCCGCGGCGGCGGATGCCATCCCTACCGGAGGCGCGGTGTTTTGCATCCACGACTGCAATCCAGTAGGATAGTGGTAGTCAATCGGCCGCGACCCCGACATACGGCTCATCAAGGTTGCGTAATTTATGCGCTGTAAAATTCGGAGGAATTCGGCGCAAGTTTCCGGGTTTGCGATTATCACTTTTTCTTGCACATCCGGACGCAGACCGCGCATAAGGTGCCGCAACCGGTCATCTTCTGACATAGACGGGTTGGCTCTTGCACAAAGTTGTACGACGTCATAGTAGTACTGCTCTGGAGTTTCGGACGGCAGCTGTGTCCGGTTTTGTAGCCGCAAATGGGCGATCTCGACTGAGTGACGGCTAGTAAATGACGTTTTCAATAACGTCGCCCATTGTTCCCATGAATTAGGGGCACCCGTTAGCATCTGAGTAGTGTGCCACTTCTTTGCATCGCCGTCTAAAGCCAAATATAAAAACTTAACTTTCGTGGCTTGGTCCCAGTTGTTCAGCGACGCGACATGTTCGTAGCAAAGTAGCCACTCGGAAACAGATTCCTCTGGCGCGCCTCTAAAGACTGGCGGTCCGACGAAAGGTATTGCTTGGGGGTTAGCCATAGCAGAGAGAAAGGAAGGGGGTTCCGTCATAGTGGAGCAGTCCGAAGTAGTTTTCTGATGCTTGTTGACTCGGGGCATAGCTTTAGAGCGGGAATATCGCTACCCCGCACCTCCACCACTTTGTAGCGAAACGTCGGGGCCGTGAATGTTAGACGCATCGGAAGGTCAGGAAGACGAAGAGGCGTGGGAGCCACTCCGCGCAGGCAAGCGATGAAGAGTCGACACAGGGAATTGGGAGAGCACTCATTGGGGGGTTTATTTAGCTAAGACATCTTGAAGTTGGAAAACACACAGGGCAAAAATTATACAACATAGAAAATGGTATCATACCCCGTCTGCCTGCCGGACTGCTCCCCGGTGGTGCCGAGCGTCATGGTCCCCGAGTCCGCTCTCTCAAAAAGGCCAGTGTCGCCGCTTAAATAGCACTTTTTCAGCATCCACGGCGACGCGGACGGCTCGAACCACCACCGCCTCCCACCAATAGGAAAACGGCTTACACGGGCCAGTCAGGCAGGTCGACGGTAACGATGTTCTACGAGCTTTTATGATCGCGTGCCTCCGGCCTCGCCACAAAACTAATGCAAACAACAAATTCCAGAAACTGGCCGCGACGCGCACACATGGTCATTTTCGGTCCCCGTCTCCCGGAAGGCTCCCTGCGGTGCGCGGGCTCGTTTACCTGAGCACCCCTTCTACAAAAGCAGTCGGAAAAGAAAAAAGAACAAGAAAACATTCTACGCGACGCGGTCTTCGCGACAATATGCCTAGAGGTGTGCGCCTCGGCGCTTTCCACCGGCGTCGGTGTAGCGGTCGTTTCGAGTAAAGGGTGCCCTTAGTAATTTGTGTTTGGAAACCAAAACTATGCATGCATGTCCTATGAACACTCTAACACAAGAAAACGGTATGCTATACATGACATTTGTGAATCTCGCTTCCTTCTGCAAGTTTTGGGATTTTGTTCGTGAAGCGTTTTCATGCGTGTGCGACCTCCGAGTCTCCTCCTGGCACCTTCCAACCGTGGCTGGGATTCTCGGCGTCACGTGATGTTTTCTCTCGCGATCATTCGGCGGTTCTCTAAAATCCCGACGCGACGGCCGCTTCAAGGGCGAGGGGGTGTCTTCGCCGACTGTTCTAATTCGACTTATCGGCGCCTGGCGCTGCGTCGCGGCTTTTGATGGTTGTTTTTTCGCTGCACTGGGGAAATTTGGCGCCGGTGTTTTATGCCGTCTTCTGCAAGCGGCGGCGCGCACCGAATCAAGTGCTCGTTTGTGACACTCGGCCTTTTTTGTGAGTGCGCGGCGTGCATACTCTTTAAGGATTGTGTTATAGAAACTCGTACAACATGACAGACAAGAGCAAAGTGTACAAACAACGCTTCAGGCACTGCTGGCTTACAGAGGATAAGTACAAGGAGTGGCTAATGCAATGCCCCAGGACCCCTTCAAGGCCTTTTGCAAATTTTGCAAATGTTCTATCGAGGCAAAGAAGGCGAGCATTGAGAAGCACACCACGTCTGCAAAACACGTGGCATTTGTGCCAAGCAAGAGACTACACCAGCGCACTATATCCGATGCCATGCCATGTGTAATGGCTTGCCCTGTACAGCAGGCAGAAGCAACCCTTGCACTTTTTGTCGCTGAGCACTGTGCCATGAACACCATGGATCACCTCGGAGAAGCTTGCAAGCGGATTTTTCAAGATAGCCAGGTCGCCTCTAAGATCAAGATTCACCGCACAAAGTGCACTAATATAATAAAGAACGTCCTTGGACCGCACTTCGAAAAATCGTTGCGGGACGATATTGGCCACCAAAAGTACAGCGTTCTGATTGACGAGTCGACCGATATCAGTGTCCTGAAGGTCCTCGGCATCGCCATCAGGTATTTTTCCCAGTCAAACGGTGAGGTTATTTCAACTTTCCTTACCCTGCAAGAACTCGAAAAGTGCGACGCTGAAAGCATCACCTCAGCGCTTTTAGAAGGATTGCGGTCCAAGGGTCTGAACCCAAAAAACCTTGTTGGCATAGGAGTAGACAATGCGAACGTTATGACTGGTGTGAATAGTGGCGTCTACACACGACTAAGAAATAAAATTCCTCATCCTATTATGGTGCGATGTGTTTGTCATTCCCTTCAACTTGCTGTTTCACATGCGTCGGTTGCCTTGCCGAGAAACATAGAATTTCTGGTGAGGGAGTCATACCGATGGTTTGCTCACTCCTCAACAAGGAAACTGGAATACCAAAGCTTATACCGTGAACTAAACGACGGAGAGGCTCCGGTTACCATACCACTAGCCTGTGAGACACGCTGGTTGTCAATACACGCGGCAGTAAACAGGATACTTGCCCAGTGGACCGAACTGAAGGAAGTTTTTGGAAATGCACAGAGAGACAAAAATTGCTACACGGCAATGATGCTCTATGAAATGTACAGTGACCCCAAGAACAAATGCTACGTACTCCTGCTGGACTGGGTTTTAGCTGAAGTGCAGCGTGTCAACAAATCATATCAAGCGGAAAACCAAGACCCGATGAAATTGTTCGAAGATCTGATGATGCTTGTGAAGTCGACAGCCGCCAAAGTATCTCTACCAACTTCCCGATACGACGTGTTAACAGTCAATATCAACGAGCATCTTGACCCAAATCCGTACTTTGGTCACCGGTTTGAAACAGCACTCCGAGACGCATGCTTGCCACGCGACGATGAAAAAGAGCTACGCCTTCGCTGTCGACGTTTCATCGTGGAACTATTCAACCAGCTGCGTCAACGGCTTCCAGAAAACATTCAGTGCTTGCAAAAGACTTCTCTCCTTTCTGTAGAGCACGCACTGAAGCTAATACAAGAGCCAATTACGGAATTGGCATCGCAGTTCCTCCCTGTGGAAGCCGTGTCCGCTTGCGAAACGCAGTGGAAAAACTTGCGGCACGTAAAATGGTGCTGTACAAACAGAACCGATAGTTTTTGGCAGGAAGTAAGTTCTTAGAAGGATGCGCATGGCGAGAACCCTTTCACTGAGCTCGCCACGCTCGCCATGACAGTGCTGTCGCTGCCCTTCTCGAATGCTGGTATTGAACGTTGCTTCAGCGACATGAGCATTGTGAAGTGCAGGCGTCGCAACAGGCTGGACATTGACACTCTGAATGCGTTACTGAAAGTGCGGTACCGCCTTCGGAGACACAAAAAAAAGTGCCACGAATATAGCCTGCCAGATGACGTGGCTGCAAAAATCGGCACGGTGGCATCCTATGCAACGGCAGAAGAAGATGCCCTGCAACTTGCAGATATAATCCAAGAATTCTGTGCACCACTGGACTGATTTCCGTTTACATGGCTTTACACTTGTACTGCGAATTTGTTTTTCACTTCTCAAGCTCGCAAGCAGGCTTTCATCATTACTGTTTACCGTATGTTATATGGCTTCCTGTTAATAAATATAGCCCGTGATATTTTATTCGCCAATGTGATTCATTGTACATTCAGAGGTAAGCTAAAATCTCTAATGAACGTTATGTGTATCAATTGTTATTATGTTCCCTGATCTGCAACCGCGCAATTTCGTTGATATATGTTCAAACATCTGATGGCATGTTGGACCTATTCTGGCTCCGAACAGCGGCTCCGGTGGATATATCGCTGAAAGGTTAAGCTAAAGTGACACTAAAGATAAACAATAAATTAGTTTAGACAGATACATTACAACCTGAAAACTCCACTGTCGTTAATTTCATCGCCATATAAGGTTAATAGACATAAAGATCGGTCAAAAGACCCACTTTTAAATTTCCCGCTGTTATCTCCGATGATGACGTCACGGATTTCAACGTGTTTCTTTCGTATTTTGACCACACAGTCGCAACGAAATTTCTTGAAACTTGGTATGTTAAGCTTCTGGCTACCTGCCCATCCCAATGAAGAACCCCGCTCGCCGAGGGAATTTGTTGTTCCCTCAGTTTTTCGCGGTTGCCCAATTCGCTAAAAATTACAGTTTCTATTCTTTTACATATTTACATGCATTCGCAGCTCGTATTTTGCGAGCGCGTTAAGAAGCCTGCATTAATTATAGGGGTTAAAACAGGCGTACTTTGTTTTGTTGTTAAATCATGTTCTGCTGCAAGAAAACGTAACGTGACAGCTGTCTCTAATCTTTGAGATGACAAGGCCGCCAATAAATTCGTTGCATGCGGAGAACATGCTCAAAAATGTTTTCAAAATGCTGGAAAAAAATATTTAGCTACTTTTAGCTGCTTGCTGCATTTTTTAGCTATTTTTAGCTACTTTTACACAACCATCTAGCTACTTTTGCTCTCGGACATTTGGCAACACTGGTCGCATCGTCGCCGCTTGCCGCAAAACGCGAGTGGGGACTTGTTGACGCGCGCTTGCCGCGGAAGCGCTCGCCGCGCGCGACACGCCGCGCGCGTTTTTGCCGCTAGTGGGGACCGGCCTTAAGGGGCTGCGTGAGACGTCTTTACACGATGATCGACTGGGAGAATTGCACGGAAGATTCACGGTTTACCGATGATTCCCTCCGGAGCTTCGCCCATTCATCATCATTCACCCCGTGGATATGCTGCGATTTTTTTTTTATATCACGCACGGAAACACAAATTCAACTCATACGCAGGTATTGTAGCTCCTTTCTTGAGAGCGCAATCGACGGACTGCTGACACGTGCACCACCAGCACTATCTATTCGCTCAGCTTCTAGAATTAGGCGTGTTAGTTTACACCCACTTCTACCTAATATGGTGGTGTCTTAAAAGCATGGATGGCATTTGCATTTCTTGCAGTGCAGAGATAGGAACCCATCTGGTTTTGTCTTGTTCACTTTATTGTCGTGTTCACGCAGTCTGACGTTAATACACCTGCCCGTCTGTCCGATGTAACTCTTTCCACAACTTAACGGAATTCATTCAAGTCCTAAAGACAGGGAGTTTGTATAGGGTCTTGCTTGGCACCTGTTCTTAGCAACCTTTATTTAGCAGAGTTGGACAGAGCCATGCATTCATGGTTCGAAAGTTTTTAGGATTTTTAGATATGTGGATGATGATGATGATGATGAACAAACTTTATTTAATTAGCAGAAAGATCCTTCTCCTCTTGCAAGCGCGGGGGGAAGGACCCAACCTAGACGACGGCCATGATCCCGTGGGCCTTGGCGGCGTCTTCGGCCTGCCGTATTAAGCGGGCTTGTAATTGCGAGTCAGAGCTGAGGAGCGCGGTATTCCATCCCCTCCCGTCTGGGAATTCGCCTCTCATGGGGGCCTGTGGGCATGCCCATAGAATGTGGCTCAAGTCCGCCCTGTTATCACAAAATTTACACTTGTCCGAATGAAGTTCCGGCACGCAGCGGTTCATTGTTACCGGACTAGGGAACGTATGGGTCTGAAGTA
>JABSTT010000582.1:0-10642 GCA_013339685.2 Hyalomma asiaticum | reverse complement strand
GTGACGGGCCAGCATGGCAGCGGGGCGCAACCTGAAAAATTTCTGCGTGTGCTTCAGCCCGGTTAGCCCATGCCTGCCTACGCCACTGCATCCTAGGTATTCATTTATCGGACCTTCGACTAGCCTTTGGCTACAGGTCCGACAAGTCTTTGTAACCCGCGTAAATAATATTTGATTTGATATTGGTGTAGCAGGTAGTGTTTGAATCCTTTCGGATGACGTATTATTGGCGGCGATTAGTTTGGGTGATCCAGACCTATAACCCACCGACGCCAAATGCAATATTACGCCCATATGTCTCAGCGTTAGCAATTCTTGTCTTTTCTTTGGAATCGGGGCCTAGCAATTAACCCATCGTCCTACCTATTGTTCTCAACATCAAGGTATGCCCTTGTATAACCTACACACTATCATAATTCACTGACACGTGAGTTTGTACGATTAGATTTATTCCATTTTGAGATATTCTTTCCTTGCACTGTAGCTGATTTTAATGATTCCTCGTGCTTCATCGCTCTTTGATATTTCGAGACCTCACAAAACTATCCTTACGTTTCTTATTCTATTTGCACTGCTTACCTTTTAACCGCCGTGTTTGTATCTGAGCAACCTCTAACCTTATTGAAGAAAGAAAATAAAACTACGGGCTATGTTCGTGAGAGGGAGGCGAGAGGAAAAAATGCACATACAGTTGGTTGATCTGAGACTTCTGTCGTTCCTAACTTTACTTCGTTTTAAACTTGAGGCACGGTTAAAGTGTAAATGGCAGATAGGTCTCCTTTGAAGCATTTGGTTCAATCCGCACATCAAAGGAGCGAAGAAAACGCTCGCCTGCGCTTAGTCCGGAACGTTGTATTTAAAGGGCGCTCGATCAAAACGAGCCAGAATTCATAAAGGAGCTCCTACACGCGTCCTACATTTTAGAGCTTCCACAGCCTGCAGGTTGTCGTACGTGGAGACCATGACTCTAGGCGAGGTGCTTGAAGCTTCCCGAAATGGAAACTTCGTATCTAATTTGTGCCATATTGCGTTCTTAATCTGTCTTCTCGCCGTTTGTCAATCCACGAGAATCTCAGGTGAGTTTTCGTTTGTTTTTTGTTTTACCCTCGATGTATTTTAAGGCGTAATCATCATGTGGGTGTCTTGGTGCTTCCCTCCACGAGACTTGTGCGAGAAAGTTCGCGAGACGGGTCAAAAAAAAAAGAAGAAGAAAACCCGGGCCTGCGCGGAATCGCAGGACAGTGCCAGCGTAAGCTGGAGGAGCGACCTTGTTAGTGGCCATTGTAAACGCTTGGGGATCTGGCCAAGTGATCGGGCCATCAGGTATACCTAAGAGCCAAGTTAGGTTACTGTCAGGAGGAGGAGGAGGAGGAAAGACGGAGGTTAGCCAGTGCTGAGACCGGCTGGCTACCCTGTGCAGGGGAAGAGGGATGAAGGGAATGAAAGATAATAGAAAGTGGACACAAGAAAAAAGAAAAGGATCGGGGAAAAAAGTACGCACACTGCTTAGAGTCTGTCCTTTAGACCGCTGGTCCTTAAAAATCGTAACAGCGCGTTGAGCGCTTTCCGTGCTGACGATGGTCCTGGCCAGTGTCCCAAAACTCGTCGCTCGGACAAAGGGCGGCTGTCAAGTCTGTCTAGAGCAGCGGTAAGTTC
Organism: Hyalomma asiaticum; assembly: GCA_013339685.2. Taxonomy (NCBI): domain Eukaryota; kingdom Metazoa; phylum Arthropoda; class Arachnida; order Ixodida; family Ixodidae; genus Hyalomma; species Hyalomma asiaticum. Next base: position 8,986 of record JABSTT010000582.1, on the reverse strand, counting down.
TCTCCTGGCTGTCGGGGCTGAGCACATCGCCTGTCGCGTGACGCATGGTACGATACAACAAAACTGCATCACAAGGCAGTGTTTCGTAATAATGATGACGGAAAAGTTGAGGAAGATCATTTCATAATAATGATGTTGATGATGCCTCTGTAAGGGGTGCAGAGCTACAACTCATGAACCCCTGTATTCCTTGAAACTATTCCTCACACTCGTTATGCAATCCACTTTCCGCGACGCGTAGTGGCGTATTACTATTCTGCAACGTAACATTACAATTGTTAATGCGATTCTTCGGCAGGCTCTATATCTGTATAGCTCTTTTTGCGACGATTTTTCAAGCACAGGCGTGGCTCAGTGGTAGAATGCTCGACTGCCACGCAGAGGGTGTGCGTTCGAATCCTCCTCGGTCCTGGTTATCCTTTACTAAAAATTTAGCGCGATAGTGGTTACGGACGCCGGCGGCGGCGGCGGACATCTACGGCGACAAAAACGGCCGTTGTTGTGATCTCGTAACAGCTTACGCTGTAAAAAAAAAAAACCTGAATATCTCATGCAACGTGGGAACCGGTGTCATGCGAAGCAGCTGCAGCGAGGAAATGCCCTATGACGAGTTGTATGGTACACCGTACACTGAGCCAGCTCAGTGTACCATACAAGGTCTCTGTGCAAGCGCATGAGCACACGCCCATGAGTATGCTTAACGTAGACTAACCAGGAACGTCTACAGAACCGTGGCGACTGAATCGTAGCTCATTGTACGACGTAACTTTGGCACTCAGGCTAGTCCAAAGCGCAGACTTCTTTTTTTGTCGAAGGAAAATGCACTTTGCGGTGCGTTGGTGTGCTATCACAAGCGTCATCCGTTCAACTATTCCTACGGGATTGAGCAAGGTTTCACAAAACCATACCGAATGGTAGCAGAACATACGTACTGCTATGATAGTGCTTATCACTCATTAGAAGCGGAATTTGCGTTACACAAGCACCATCGTTACAACTATACAGGTGCGATACGTTTATTTACACAGCATAACCGTGCTTGAGGAGCCGCCGTACCATAGTGATAGTGTACTTGCTTGGCACCTCGAGGTCCCGTGTTCGATAGCCTCCTATCGCTTGGTAAATTACATCTGTGTCCGTGTGCTTGTAATGTCTACATTTAAATCCCAAGCGAGGAGAAACTGTTTTCCTTCCTTTATTTAAGCGTGGAGGTCTTCGATTCATTCGTTAACGCGGGAAAATGGTCGGCGTTTTGTAGTTTTAGTAAGTATTTTTTATAATACGTAATGTAATGCTTGTAGTGTGATGTCATATGTCAGTATAAATGTACTTTTGAAATGTGTCAGTTCTCAATTTCAATTTATGTTCCCGTCTTACAGCACAGGTGGAGGGGTTGCAGGTAAAAAGCTGCTCAGGGACTGTTTGACAAGCCTAAAAACTGAAATTAGAAAGTAACTTGGGAAAAATCTTAATACACAACATTTAATGGACATTTAATGAAAATTTTACAGGAAATTTCTAATGGGGAGGTCGCTACATAAAAGGAGCAAAACTGAGAAATATCTTTAAATATACGAATTCTTTGCGTAGAAGTTGTCTACATTGTCTACGGCGGTAATCAGGCGTATTTTGTCATAACGTCCACAGATCCATCCCGAAGCCAATGAAGGTGCAGTCGCTATATATGCAGCCACATATTTCATAAAGAGCAATGACAGACTTTATTTGGCGCAGTCAATATAACAAAGAAATATGCACAACTATTGGGAGGTGTAACTAAACCGCACTGATTTAATGTAGCCCCTCCACGGTGGTCTAGTAGCTATGGTACTCGGCTGCTGATCCGAGGGTCATGCGATCGAATCCCGGCTGCGGCGGCTGCATTTCGATGGAGGCGAAATGTTGAGGCCCGTGTGCTGTGCGATGCGAGTGCGCGCTAAAGGACCCCAGCCGGTCAAAATTTTCGGAGCCATCCCCTATGGCGTCTCTCATAATCAGAGCTGGTTTTGGGACGTTAAACCCCACAACAACAACAACAACAACAACAACAACAACAACAACAACAACAACAACAACAACAACAACAACAACAACAACAACAACAACAACAACAACAACAACAACAACAACAACAACAACGACAACAACGACAACAACGACAACAACAACGACAACAACGACAACAACAACGACAAAAACAACAACAACAACAACAACAAACAACTGATTTAATGTAAGCATCCCTGAACGGCCTGAATACTATGTAACAGGCTGGGATTTCGAATTGAAGCGTACGTTTGGAACACAAAAGATGGGTGTAAAATAGCAAAACAGCGGTTATCTAGAAGTCCTTGACATCACTGTGCTTAACAAAAGAACATTTCTACCTTTGACTAAATAATAAAGAGACATCCTCGTGGTTAATTGTAAAACACCTATTATGTTGAGGTGTCTGACCTCACTGTCCGTAGCACGAGGAAATTCCGATCTTTGACTAAATAACCAAGAATCACCCTCGTGCTTGCGCAATGGCGCCATATTTTAGACACGTTGGATTTTACTGGAACTCCGCTGCGAGTGACGTATCCCTTTGCTGCCGCAGTTTTCTCGGACGATGCTCGAATAACTGACAAGGAGAGGTGCAGTGGGGAGTGGAAGATATGCCCAAAGGAAGACAAAGGCTACTATTACGACAACACCTCAGATGAATGCATCCTGTACACCAAGACGGACGACTGTGGCCTGTATCGTCATTTATTCCCGTCTGAGGAGCAATGTAACTGGGCGTGCCGAACAGGTATGCGCGTCAGTAGTTCTTTTCCACCTCACTCTGGTACTCTCTTCTCACGTTATACGGAGCGTCTTTGATGTGAGCTTGTTAACTATCTGGTGGTTGTGAGTAATGTTTAAGCTGGCTCACAAAATTTTTAAGACAAAGGCCCTATGTGCCTCGCTGAAAAGTCAACTTGAAAAAAAGAAAGCAAGGCTGCGAGATGTACAAAAAGAAAGAATGAGCCGCCTTTCGTTTATCGAGGAAAAATAAATGGGGAAGACGAACCTTGTCGTGTGCGTGCATGACCTACTACTTCACTTTTCTTTCTTTCTTTCTTTCTTTCTTTCTTTTCCTGCGCTGTTTCCCTGTTCAACTTAGATCGCTTTGACGGTATCTATCTATCTATCTATCTATCTATCTATCTATCTATCTATCTATCTATCTATCTATCTATCTATCTATCTATCTATCTATCTATCTATCTATCTATCTATCTATCTATCTATCTATCTATCTATCTATCTATCTATCTATCTCCTACGTCTCGGTGCTCTCGTGGTCGTCTTGTGGAGTTAGTGGTTTTGGTATACTATGGAGTTTTGGTACCATAAACGCCGAACATTCACAGTGGCATCTGACAGGCCTGCCCCGCCACGGTGGCCTAGTGGTTATGGCACCCGGCTGCTGATCCGAAGGTCGCGGGATCGAATCCCGGCCACAGCGGCTGCATTTCGATGGAGGCTAATGATAAGGCCCATGGGCTGTGCGATGTCAGTGCACGTTAAAGAACCCCAGGTGGTCGAAATTTTCGGAGACCTCCACTACGGCGTCTCTCATAATCACAGGTGGTTTTGGGCTGTTAAACCCTACAAAGCAATCAATCATTAGCTAGGCCAGTGAAGGCCAAATTCACTTGATAGCGTCGGGATTCGCCATTTGATTATTAGACATTCGAAATTTTGTCTAGGATAGAAAAGCGGTATGGATGAAGTGACTTAGTCGCTGTTTGATATTCTTATGTTAACATGAGTGCTTCTCGCAAGGTGATTGACAAAGTATAGTTGTTGAAATAAAGGACATAAAAAACTGTCAGGCCTTCCGTAATATTTCAGCTGACTTCGTAATACATCATCGGCTTCTCTTTCTTTTTGTATGTAAGCTGTTTCTTGGACAAGGTTATAGTGCAGCGTAAGAACTTTGTTGTGAACACACAAAGCTTTTTCGAGATGTAGTAAATTTCCGGCACGTGCAGATTTGCTAACGCGTTCCCACGGCGACAAGGTTACACAGAGCTACGAGAGCACGATATCTGGCCTATTTCAGCAGCACTTTCGACATACAGCCACCATACGAGCAACATCGCAAACCTGCAAGACAAAAAATGATGGCAGCGTTTTGTCACGGTTTGGTGATGAAATAATCTCGCTGATATTTTTTTTCGCCCACAATTTGTGGCCCACTAATGAGATTCCTTTGTCATTGGCTTACAGACAGTATCTGCAAACTCCCGTTAGAAAGGGGGCAGAAATGCAAGCAAACCGGTGGTTTGATGTATTACTTCAATAATAACAAAAAGGAGTGCGACCTTTTCTACTACAAAGGTTGTAATGGCAATGAAAACAGATTTTCATCCGTGCGAGAATGTGAAGTAATTTGCCGAGGTAAGTGCACTTCTCGCTGAGTGTTTGCATTTCAGGTGCATAGTCGGTGTGCTAAACGGCGAACGTCTCATACCTGCATCACTAATTATGAATCGTAAAACGCTTATTAATGTATTGCTCGGGGGTGCAATACCGTTGTGCGTTAATTTCTATCCACGCGGATACTACAATCGTCTCATCTCTCTGTCGCCTTTCCTCCCTTCTTCTCTTTCCCCTCTCCCTCGCTCCTTCATACACAATCTTTGTATAAATACCGTCAACACCCCATGTACTCTATGCTTGACGAAGACCGCACTGCGTTCGAAACGTTGCATCAAATAAGTCTTTCGTTTTACTGTTCAAAGGAATATATATATATATATATATATATATATATATTCCTTTGAACAGTATATATATATATATATATATATACAAGGTTATATATATATATTATATATATATATAACCTTTGAAGAAGGCTGGCCTCCAGCCGCAACGTCAGAATAAATTCTAAATAATATGTTTGTCACTGTGACTTTCTGATCGTATATAGTATAAAGCAGCATTGTAATTTTGCAGTGGGCCGTCGTCTCCAGGGCCTTACAGTGAGGTTTACTCTTCAGCGCTCTGTTGTGGAAAAAATGGCGGATCCCACGTGCAGTGGGAATGAAAGCAATGCGAGGCACGCCTCAGGAACGCAAAATGAATCTGCGTTGTCGTCTCGCTACGCCGATTTTTGGTACATATGAAGTTGACGAAATGGCCGCAAGAGCACCAAGACCGTGGCATGTAAACCATGCCGCTCATGACATGCATGTCATGATTTTCGTGTTATTACCTGTAAGTTTGTTCATCATGCAGTCATATTGTGCCATACCATTTTTCGTATACATCCCATTAACGAAACGGCCAGGAGAGCACAAAGTCGTAGGCGGCTAGATAGATAGATAGATAGATAGATAGATAGATAGATAGATAGATAGATAGATAGATAGATAGTAGATAGATAGATAGATAGATAGATAGATAGATAGATAGATAGATAGATATAGATAGATAGATACGCTCAACGTTGCCGAAGTTCGCTAAGAAATGCTTAGCGCCGCTCGTGCTCGAGGTCCGTGCCTGTTTGAACAAGACCGTTGCCGCGGGGCTGCGTCTAGCTTCAAATGAAGACCTTAACCGCTTGTTTAGGGACGCATCTCATCCGGACTAAGGATCCCATTCGCCGACGTTCTATTTTAAAATGATCAGTAAACGTTTTACTGTCTCTCTCATTTTGTACCATAGTTACAAACTTGGAATATTTCGAACAGTAAAATTTACGTGCCAATAGAATAGGAAGCACTCTTCGAAAATTTAAGGATTAGAGCTGTGCGAATAGCAAGATTTTCAGTGCGAAGTGAACTCGAATAATTTAGCATGTGAGCTGTTTTAGATCGAAGTTGGTCCCTGGAGAGGTGCTCGGAGTAAGCGCCGCTGTCACACAGAAAGAAAAAGTTCTTGCCCTTGATACACTACCGAAGCAGGAAAGAAGGAAGAAAGAAGGAAGAAAGAAAGAGGAAAAGGCAGGAGGAAACAAAGAAATAAGAAAGAATGAAAGAAAGGGAAGAAAGAGAAACAAGCAGGAGGAAGCAAAGAAATGATAAAGAAAGAAAAAGCGAGAGAGAGATGAATGAATAAATAAATAAATGAAGAGAAGGAAAGAAACAAAGAAAAGGTTTGGGGTTGCGCGGTCGACATATGCGGACCCGCGCTAGCCACCGACCAACTACTCACAACCTTGCCCTCAGACCACTGCTACAGTGCTATATGATATAGAGATAACGATAGGGCTACATGATAGCTAGAGTAAACTTGACATACTTGCTCCAATTGAGCTGCTTACTCAGATTTCACAGGCGTCCACCTCGCTTTACCTTTTTTGAATAATGTTCGAATATTCTGTAAAGTAATATGCGATGTTAAATCGCAGAGAAATGAACTGCTAATGTTGCTTCAAATATTCAGCGCTACTTGTAAGGCGTAGACGGTACAGTTAACACGCAGGACGGGCGATACCGTTTCTTCGTATTCACTAAGGCATACCGAGGTTAACCAGTCTTGCAGAAGTCTTACCTCCACAACTCTGCTCTTAATAATTTGCTGACACGTCTAGCGTGCCCTAACGATGGTTTTCCATGGCCAAAAAGGCACTCACTTCAGCTGGTACAAGTCCTTTCCTCAGGCTGAAGGCGATGAACCTTGCTCGGCTCGTTGTGAACGCGATGGTGGATCAAGAAACTCGCAAGCAGAAGCTGCCTGCGTCAGCGTTGTATCTCGCGGGCGAGGGCGCGTTCTCGTTCCTCTCGAGCTGGTAAAGCGTTCGTTTCCTAACCGAACCACAATCATCATCATCATCGCAGAAAGAGTGTTTCCATAGTCAACGCGCCGTTCACTCTCTCTCCCGTCTGCAGCGGTGGTTTAGTGGTTAAGGGTCACGGCGGTCGCATTTTCGATGGAGGCGAAAATGCCAGAGGCCCGTGTACTGTGCGTTGTCAGTGCACGTTAAAGAACCCCAGGTGGTCTAAATTTCCGGAGCCCTCCACTACGGCCTTTCTCTCCTATCTCTTTCACTCCCTTTCCCCCCACCCCCACGGACGCTTACCGTGCTGCCTTCACGGGCTGCAGAAATTAGCGTCCTTTCTTCAACCAAACCGCGATCATCATCATCTCTATCACGAGACGGTGCGCCCCATAGCGGGCGCAACTGTAATTAGATGGCTACGCTGTGCGTAGGGCGCAAGCTCGGCCCTAATGTGCTTCGCCTCTAAAAGAAAAGTTGTGTCGTAAGGATGATTGGTTTTTAGGGTTTTACGTCCCAAAACCAGCTATGATTATGAGAGGCGCCGTAGCGGAAGGCTCCGGCAATTTCGACCACCCGAGGTTCTTCACCGTGCACTGATATCGCACAGTACACGAGCCTCATAAGATTTCGGCTCCGTCGAAATACAGCCGCCACGGCCAGGATTTGGCCCTTATGCGCTGCTCCCCTTATACTATCAAAACATTCTTTACATCGATGTTATTCTTGCTCTATAGGCAAGCGATGTATCACTCCCATGAACGACGACGCGGATATTTGTGATAAGACTCGAACCACGTACCACTTCTACGGTAAAGATGGAAACAGTTCCTGCATGAAAAAGGGCAACGGATGTGATCGCGGTGCTAATAACTTCAAGAGCGCCAGCGATTGTCGGCGCGTATGCATTTGTAAGTACACCTTCTTATTCAGATTAACTAGCATAAACTGTACCATTTATGTATACCGCTGTATACATGTATACCGCTGTATACCGCCAAGGAATGCTGATGTTTATATCCAGATCATTTTGCGGTGCTGCAAAAATGATCTGTCTCTATATCATTCTTTTTTTTTTTCAGTGAGACCAACTGCTGTCTGAATCACAAATGCGGTTCCATCTTAGTACGGCGTCAGCAGGGAAAGCGCATAACACATCGGTGCAACTGAAATTAAGAAAATTTTGTCTAACGCTACACATATACAGTGGTGTTCAAATACCCAGTTTACCAGCAATAAAACGACTAACTTATTTTTCTTCGTTTCTTGGCGTGATTATCGTTACTAGAACGGGAGACCCTTCGTATAACAGCAGTGTTCTCCACTATAATAGACTCTGTCCTAGAGCTTTTGTCAAAACTGACACATAACTGATGCAGCCGTTGAATTTATTTATTTATTTATTTATTTATTTATTTATTTATTTATTTATTTATTTATTTATATTTATACGAATACCCTAAGGGCCCCAAAAGGGCATTACATAGGGGGGGATACAAGTGTGGGTACAAAAAAGGTGTGTACATATTATGGTAAAGTGAACACAGAAACCGCGAAATAAATGAAATGACATGTCCTTCGAGTTAAACAATTTCTACTATCATCATTCTCGTTAAACAAAGAATAGAACTACAGAACTGAAGCACATAGAACTACATAGAAATAGAACTTTATATATATATATATATATATATATATATATATATATATATATATATATATATATATATATATATATATAGGAATTCATCACAGACAGGCAAATGAACCCTTGTAAAACGTCTTAAAGGCCAGTATCTGACTCGAAAACTACAGACGGAGCATCGCAGTAACCTACGTAGTCTCTCTCTCTCTCTCTCTCTATATATATATATATATATATATATATATTAGAAAACGAATTGCGCACTTGCGAAAATCGCAGGTTTATTGTTCAACGTTTCGGCCGTGGCACGGCCTTCGTCAGAAACGTTTCGGCCGTGCCACGGCCGAAACGTTTGAACAATAAACGTGCGATTTTCGCAAGTGCGCAATTCGTTTCTAATCTACTTTTGAACCGGACCCACAGAACTTCTCCCGAATTATATATATATATATATGTGTGTGTGTGTGTGTGTGTGTGTGCGGAATACTATGAGAATATGTAGTCGTGCTAGTAGCTAACACATTTTACTATCTGTTATAAGAAAAACGGTTTGTTTAGCTGCTCACCGAATTATCGTCGGC
>JABSTT010000581.1:0-11766 GCA_013339685.2 Hyalomma asiaticum | reverse complement strand
CCATTTGGAACGCAATAATGTTGAAAATGGCACTGCTTACGCTTGGACGGACGTAAGGCAGTTCTTGAATTGGTTGGAACACAATTGTGCAAGAAGAACGATGATTTATCCACTTAGACCGGCTGGCAACTGGGTTGTATTCAAGTACACAAGATACCGTGAACACAACTTGAAGAGTAATGGTGTGTAGACAAACACAACAAGGAAATCACCTATATACACCTTTAGATTTCCTTCTAAGAAGTGTGACAGAGGAAATTTCTTCATGCAGAACCATTGGTCTGCGTCTCATGTTTCGGTGATCTGGTGATCTTGTGATCGTGAAACGACTGTTCCGTCTTTGGGCAGGGATCGCAGAATAACACTGCAATGTTGGCCATGTGGAACGCAAATAATGGTGAAAATGGCAATGCTAAGCTTTGACGACGTAAGCAGTTCTGAATTTGTTGGAACACAAGTGGAAGAAACGATGTTTTATCCACTTAGAGTGCTCAACTGCGGTATTCACTAAAGATACGTTGGAAACACCTTGAAAGGTAATGGTTAGCAAAACAACAAGGAATGCACCTATATACACCTTTAGATTTCCTTCTAGGAAGTGTGCACACGGGAAATTTCCATGCAGAAGCATTGGTCTGCGTGATGTTTTGTTCCTCTGGTGAGCTTGTGATGGTGAAGCGACTGTTTCCGTCATCTGGGCAAGGCTCGCAGAATAACACTGCAATGTTTGCTATTTGGAACGGAAATAACGGTGAAAATGACACTGGTAAGCTTTAGCGATGTAAGCCGTTAGAATTCTTTTTTGGAACACAAGCGCAAGAAACGACGCTTTATGCACTTACAGTGTTAAACTGCGGTATTCACTAAGGAAACGTTGGAAACAACTTGAAAGGTAATGGTTTGCAAAACAACATGAGAGGCACCTATATACACCTTTAGATTTCCTATGTGTGCCCACAGGAAATATCTCATGCCGGAACATTGGTGTTCGTCTCTTCTTTTGATGCTGTAGTAACATTGTGTTCGTGAAACAACTGTATCCGTCACCTGGGCATGGCTCGCAGAATGACCCTGCAATGTTTGGCTATTTGGAATGCAAATAATGTCGAGAATGAAACTGCTAAGCTTCAGCAGTTAGCGGCGCCGAATTCTTTGCTAGGAACAAAAGTGCACGAAACGACGTTTTATGCACTTACAGTGCGCAACTGTTGTATTCACTAAAGAAACGGCGGAAACACCTTGAGAGGTAATGGTTAGAAAACAACAAGGAAAGCACCTATATACACCTTTAGATGTCCTTTTAAGAAGTGTGCACAGAGGAAATTTCTCATGCAGAAGCATTGGTCTGCATCTCATGTTTCGGTGATCTGGTGACCTTGTGATCGTGAAACGACTGTTTCCGTTTTTTGGGCAGGGATCGCAGAATAACACTGCAATGTTGGCCATTTGGAACGCAAATAATTGTGAAAATGGCAATGCTAAGCTTTGGGAATTCGTTGGAACACAAGTGCAAGAAACGATGTTTTATCCACTTAGAGTGCGCAATTGCGGTATTCAATAAAGATACGTTGGAAACACCTTGAAATGGTTAGCAAAACACCAAGTAATGCACCTATATACACCTTTAGATTTCCTTCAGAGAAGTGTGCACACTGGAAATTTCTCATGCAGAAGCATTCGTCTGCGTCTTCTTTTGATGCTGTGGTAACCTCGTGATCGTCAAACGAGTGTTTCCGTGTTTGGGCATGGCTCGCAGAATAACACTTCGATGTTTGGCTCTTTAGAATGCGAATAATGGTGAGAATGACACTGCTAAGCTTGAGTGACGTTAGCGGTGCTGAATTCTTTGCTAGGAACAAAAGTGCAAGAAACGACGTTTTATGCACCACAGTGCGCAACTGTTGTATTCACTAAAGAAACGGTGGAAAGACCTTGAGAGGTAATGGTTAGAAAACAACAAGGAAAGCACCTATATACACCTTTAGATGTCCTTTTAAGAAGTGTGCACAGAGGAAATTTCTCATGCAGAACCATTGGTCTGCGTCTCATGTTTCGGTGATCTGGTGATCTTGTGATCGTGAAACGACTGTTTCCGTCTTTTGGGCAGGGATCGCAGAATAACACTGCAATGTTGGCCATGTGGAACGCAAATAATGGTGAAAATGGCAATGCTAAGCTTTGACGACGTAAGCAGTTCTGAATTTGTTGGAACACAAGTGGAAGAAACGATGTTTTCTCCACTTAGAGTGCGCAATTGCGGTATTCACTAAAGATACGTTGGAAACACCTTGAAATGTAATGGTTAGCAAAACAAGGAAAGCACCTATATACACCTTTAGATCTCCTTCTGAGAAGTGTGCACACAGGAAATATCTCATGCCGGAACATTGGTGTTCGTCTCTTCTTTTGATGCTGTAGTAACCTTGTGTTCGTAAAACGACTGTATCCGTCACCTGGGCATGGCTTGCAGAATAACACTGCAATGTTTGGCTATTTGGAATGCAAATAATGTCGAGAATGACACTGCTAAGCTTCAGCAAAGTTAGCGGCGCCGAATTCTTTGCTAGGAACACAAGTGCAAGAAACGACGTTTTATGTACTTACAGTGCGCAACTTCTGTATTCACTAAAACAACGGTGGAAACACCTTGAGAGGTAATGGTTAGAAAACAACAAGGAAAGCACCTATATACACCTTTAGATGTCCTTTTATGAAGTGTGCACAGAGGGAATTTTTCATGCAGAAGCATTGGTCAGCGTCTCATGTTTTGGTGATCTGGTGACCTTGTGATCGTGAAACGACTGTTTCCGTCTTTTGGGCAGGGATCGCAGAATAACAATGCAATGTTGGCTATTTGGAACGCAAATAACGGTGAAAATGGCAATGCTAAGCTTTGGCGACGTAAGCAGTTCTGAATTCGTTGGAACACAAGTGCAAGAAACGATGTTTTCTCCATTTAGAGTGCGCAACTGCGGTATTCACTAAAGATACGTTGGAAACACCTTGAAATGTAATGGTTAGCAAAACAACAAATAATGCACCTATATACACCTTTAGATTTCCTTCTGAGAAGTGTGCACACTGGAAATTTCTCATGCAGAAGCATAGGTGGGCTCGGTGACTGCACCACAATGCAGCCATCTAAACCACTTGCCTTTGCGATGCAGACGACCTTCCTTGCTTTCGCCGGCCTGCTGCTGTCAACCGTGGCACGCCTCTGCCCGGGGGCGTCGTCGGTGTTGGCACTGCCGTGCTCCGATAGCGAACCGGAATCCTACCACCCACCAAATGCTCGACACCACCGGATGCGCCACCAGAGGAGCAGCGATCATCACCAATCGCCGTGATATGGGTGGCCAAATCGTCATCAACAGCACCAACATGTATAAAAGAGCCTCACCCGCTAACAGCACTTCGTGGGCTCGGTGACTGCACCACAATGCAGCCATCTAAACCACTTGCCTTTGCGATGCAGGTCAGTCAATCATATGTCCTCTTCGCTAAAAAATCTAGTAATTACTTCATGGTGTAGTTTCCGAGCCCGAACTGCTGTATTTCTATTGCCATTGAGTGTATTCATGTAATTCATTCCTTGCTTATGTTATCAGGTGACATCGAAACTAACCCAGGTCCAAACGGGAATGCTGCTGTGTTGGCCGAGTTGTAAAAGCTTAGCTCTGGCCAAACCCAGCTGATTAGCGAGATACAGGGCCTGAAATCTCAGCTAAGCACAACGGATAAAACAATAACCGACTTGGGCAAGCGAATGGCAGTTCTGGAAACCCATTACCAAGCGCTTCTTTCCCTCAAAAACGATATCGAGAAAACGAAGGCCAGTGCAACCGACATGGCTAAGCAGGTTTACAATCTTGAAGCCCAGCTAGACGACGCTGAAAACAGGTTACGCCGGAATAACCTTATATTCTATGGGATCGCGGACCCAAACAATCGGGAAACGTGGGCTGAATCAGAAAAGCAAATCATTGATATTTGCCGCAACCATCTTGACGTAACAGTGCAGCCTAACGATATAGAAAGAGCCCATCGTCTCGGTAATCACTCCGCCAGTAGAACTCGTCCCATAATCGCAAAATTCTTGTCCCACAAAACCAAAGACACCCTCTTATCAAATGGCCGTAAACTGAAAAACACCCCCTATAGTATTGCAGAGGACTACTCCAGACCGGTACAATACGCGCGTAAACGATTACTTGCATTTGCGAAAACGCATTCCGATAAGTACTCTTTAAGATTTAAAACACTCCACATCGGATCGAGGCGCTACGTATTCGACGCAGCATCCGACTCAGTTAAGGAAGTAACATAGCGGTTGCTCTGTCATCAGACGTCAGTCAAGCGCCAGCCCGCCCCGCCACGCAATGTCCTCTCGTTTTCCGTGATGTTCACTAACATACGTAGCCTACTGCCTAAGCGCGAACTCGTGTCCAACGTAATCTCTTCATGCAAGAGCAACATACTCATACTAACGGAAACGTGGTTAAACAGTGACGTCACGGACGCAGAAATATTAATGGACTTACCCGATTTCCAAGTGTACAGGAATGATCGAAAAGGCTCACGGGGAGGCGGCATTCTCATTGCCATTCACCGAGCCATATCATGTACTGCTATTAACGTCGAACCTGGTATCGAATCCTTATGGCTCATTTGTCGCGCTTGCCCCGTTACAGTATTGCTTGGCGTTTGCTATAGACCCCCGCAACCTAATCCAGATTTCCCACGTCATCTGAACAATACCATGCATAAACTTGTTTCCACCTACCCAAATGCCCGCATCCTTCTCTTTGGGGATTTTAACTACCCGGACATTGATTGGCAGAACTTTACAAATTCCACTATTACATGCCATGGAGAGGCGAAAAATTTCCTTGACGTCTGTTTGAATTTTAACCTTGTGCAATTAGTCTCGCAGCCAACTCGTGTTGCAGGTAGATCAGCAAATATCCTTGATCTCATACTAACCAATAGCCCCGAGCACCTATCTAGAAATTATCTTCCCGAAATCAGTGACCACAAAGTCATACACGCCGTTTTTTATTTACCTCGCCCCGAAAACAGATGATTGATAAGACAATAAACCTTTACGACAAGGGAAATTATGCAGCAATAACTGAGGATCTTGGCACCTTCTTTCCCGAATACGAATCCACATTTCACACACGCTCAATTGATGAGAATTGGTTCGTCTTCAAAAATAAATTAAATCAACTTTCGAATATGTTCATCCCGAAGGTTACACTTCATAGTCACGGGAACAAACCATGGTTTAGCCGACACTTAAAGCAGCTAGACAACAAAAAGAAACGGCTATTTCGTAGAGCTCAGCGAAACGACACGCCTGCCGCGTGGGAGAAATATTTTGAAGCTGAAAAGTTGTACTTGCTATCTGTTCGTAACGCAAAACACTCATTTTATCACCACGACCTAACTAACCTGTTAATAACAAACCCCAAGAAATTCTGGCAAATCCTAAATCCCACGCAACCCCCCGATATCAAGCTGACAAATGATACTTATGAACTAGGCAGCGACCGTGATAGTGCTGAGATATTCAACAACGCATTTGCATCAGTCTTCACCTCTGAGTCTGGCACGCCTTCGCAGTCATTATCATACAACATAAAAACCTTCATGCCGGCCGTCACCTTTTTTGACGAAGGAATTTCATCTATCATTCACAATATGAAGCTTTCGTCATCAGCTGGTATGGATCTTATTAACTCGAAACTTAAAAAATGTGAAATCAGTTTGTGCACCATATTTATCTCATTTTTTCGCAGTCACTTTCCTCGGGCAACATACCAGCTGATTGGAAGACTGGCAAGGTCGTTCCAGTCTACAATTCAGGTAATAGAAACTCACCCTTGAATTACCGACCCATTTCTTTAACCAGCGTACCATGTAAAATCATGGAACACGTCATATACTCGCAAATCATTGATATTTGCCGCAACCATCTTGACGTAACAGTGCAGCCTAACGATATAGAAAGAGCCCATCGTCTCGGTAATCACTCCGCCAGTAGAACTCGTCCCATAATCGCAAAATTCTTGTCCCACAAAACCAAAGACACCCTCTTATCAAATGGCCGTAAACTGAAAAACACCCCCTATAGTATTGCAGAGGACTACTCCAGACCGGTACAATACGCGCGTAAACGATTACTTGCATTTGCGAAAACGCATTCCGATAAGTACTCTTTAAGATTTAAAACACTCCACATCGGATCGAGGCGCTACGTATTCGACGCAGCATCCGACTCAGTTAAGGAAGTAACATAGCGGTTGCTCTGTCATCAGACGTCAGTCAAGCGCCAGCCCGCCCCGCCACGCAATGTCCTCTCGTTTTCCGTGATGTTCACTAACATACGTAGCCTACTGCCTAAGCGCGAACTCGTGTCCAACGTAATCTCTTCATGCAAGAGCAACATACTCATACTAACGGAAACGTGGTTAAACAGTGACGTCACGGACGCAGAAATATTAATGGACTTACCCGATTTCCAAGTGTACAGGAATGATCGAAAAGGCTCACGGGGAGGCGGCATTCTCATTGCCATTCACCGAGCCATATCATGTACTGCTATTAACGTCGAACCTGGTATCGAATCCTTATGGCTCATTTGTCGCGCTTGCCCCGTTACAGTATTGCTTGGCGTTTGCTATAGACCCCCGCAACCTAATCCAGATTTCCCACGTCATCTGAACAATACCATGCATAAACTTGTTTCCACCTACCCAAATGCCCGCATCCTTCTCTTTGGGGATTTTAACTACCCGGACATTGATTGGCAGAACTTTACAAATTCCACTATTACATGCCATGGAGAGGCGAAAAATTTCCTTGACGTCTGTTTGAATTTTAACCTTGTGCAATTAGTCTCGCAGCCAACTCGTGTTGCAGGTAGATCAGCAAATATCCTTGATCTCATACTAACCAATAGCCCCGAGCACCTATCTAGAAATTATCTTCCCGAAATCAGTGACCACAAAGTCATACACGCCGTTTTTTTATTTACCTCGCCCCGAAAACAGATGATTGATAAGACAATAAACCTTTACGACAAGGGAAATTATGCAGCAATAACTGAGGATCTTGGCACCTTCTTTCCCGAATACGAATCCACATTTCACACACGCTCAATTGATGAGAATTGGTTCGTCTTCAAAAATAAATTAAATCAACTTTCGAATATGTTCATCCCGAAGGTTACACTTCATAGTCACCGGAACAAACCATGGTTTAGCCGACACTTAAAGCAGCTAGACAACAAAAAGAAACGGCTATTTCGTAGAGCTCAGCGAAACGACACGCCTGCCGCGTGGGAGAAATATTTTGAAGCTGAAAAGTTGTACTTGCTATCTGTTCGTAACGCAAAACACTCATTTTATCACCACGACCTAACTAACCTGTTAATAACAAACCCCAAGAAATTCTGGCAAATCCTAAATCCCACGCAACCCCCCGATATCAAGCTGACAAATGATACTTATGAACTAGGCAGCGACCGTGATAGTGCTGAGATATTCAACAACGCATTTGCATCAGTCTTCACCTCTGAGTCTGGCACGCCTTCGCAGTCATTATCATACAACATAAAAACCTTCATGCCGGCCGTCACCTTTTTTGACGAAGGAATTTCATCTATCATTCACAATATGAAGCTTTCGTCATCAGCTGGTATGGATCTTATTAACTCGAAACTTAAAAAATGTGAAATCAGTTTGTGCACCATATTTATCTCTTATTTTTTCGCAGTCACTTTCCTCGGGCAACATACCAGCTGATTGGAAGACTGGCAAGGTCGTTCCAGTCTACAATTCAGGTAATAGAAACTCACCCTTGAATTACCGACCCATTTCTTTAACCAGCGTACCATGTAAAATCATGGAACACGTCATATACTCGCAGATTATTGGTTTTTTAGATTCTAACCATTTTTTTCATCCACCACAACACGGGTTTCGCAGGGGTCTCTCTTGTGAAACCCAACTAGCGCTATTCGTACACGACTTGCACACAAACCCAACACACAAATCCCAACATTCTCAAATGGCTTGAAGAATTCTTAAGCAACCGCTCGCAGTCAGTCTACCTCAATGGCCACTTATCTAATCCCCTCCCAGTTACCTCAGGTGTCCCACAAGGCTCTGTACTCGGTCCCCTGTTATTCTTAATTTATATCAATGATCTGCCCTTGCATGTATCTTGTTGTATCCGAATGTTCGCAGATGATTGCGTTCTATACCGTACTATTACAGACATTCATGACCAGCAGTCCCTCCAAACAGACCTTGATAATGTAGTAAAGTGGTGCAGCGATTGGCTAATGTCTCTCAATCCTACGAAGTGCAAACTTATGAGCTTCTCTCGTCGTCACAACCCATCTCGCTTTCATTATTCCATCTCTAATTCACCTATCGAGCTAGTACAATCATATAAATATCTAGGCGTCACCATCACTTCCAGTTTGTCATGGAGTGATCACATCACGAATATCATCTCAGCATCAAACAAAACACTTGGTTTTCTGAAGCGTCGCCTCCGCCTTGCTCCGCCACATGTTAAATTACTTGCGTATAAATCACTTGTACGACCTAAATTAGAATATGCATCTGCCATCTGGAGCCCGCATCATGCATATCTAATCACTGCATTGGAAGCCCTCCAGAACCGCGCCATCAGATTCATACATTCTTCATACTCGTATGACGTCAGCATTTCATCCTTGAAAAGCCAATCTGGCTTAACAGATCTGTCTCTTCGTCGCCGCATTGCTAGCCTCACACTTTATCACGTTATTTTATTCTCCTCTCAATCAAGCACCCTATATCACAGCTGCAGCGCGCATATCCCATCGCACCAGCCATCCACTTCAAGTTGCCCGCCAACCATCGCATACCACTACGTTTTCTGCCTCATTATTCCTCAGAACAGCAGTAGACTGGAACGGCCTGCCCCATGATGTCGCCATCGCGTCATCTACCTTCCAACAACGCATAACTCTTTATCTGCAATGTTAACTATTGTTTGCTGTTTCTTTTTCTGTAATCCCACCCCTTATGTAATACCCCCTGAAAAGGGGGCCTTTAAGGTAATAAAATGAAATGAAATGAAATGAATTCGTCTGCGTCTTCTTTGATGCTGTGGTAAACTTGTGATCGTGAAACGAGTGTTTCCGTTTTTGGGCAAGGCTCGCAGAATAACACTTCAATGTTTGGCTCCTTAGATTGCGAATAATGGTGAGAATGACACTGCTAAGCTTGAGCGACGTTAGCGGTGCTGAATTCTTTGCTAGGAACAAAAGTGCAAGAAACGACGTTTTATGCACTTACAGTGCGAAACTGTTGTATTCACTAAAGAAACGGTGGAAAGACCTTGAGAGGTAATGGTTAGGAAAACAACAAGGAAAGCACCTATATACACCTTTAGATCTCCCTCTAAGAAGTGTGCACACAGGAAATATGCGGAAGCATTGGTCTGCGTCTCATGTTTTGGTGATCTGGTGACCTTGTGATCGTGAAACGACTGTTTCCGTCTTTTGGGCAGGGATCGCACAATACCACTGCAATGTTTGCTATTTGGAACGGAAATAACGGTGAAAATGACACTGCTAAGCTTTAGCGATGTAAGCCGTTTGAATTCTTTTTTAAAACACAAGTGCAAGAAACGACGTTTTATGCACTTACAGTGATCAACTGCGGTATTCACTGAAGAAACGTTGGAAACACCTTGAAAGGTAATGGTTAGCAAAACATGGGATGCACCTATATACACCTTTAGATTTCCTTCTATGTGTGCACACAGGAAATATCTCATGCAGGAACATTGGTGTTCGTCTCTTTTTTTGATGCTGTAGTAACCTTGTGTTCGTGAAACGACTGTATCCGGCACCTGGGCATGGCTCGCAAAATAACACTGCAATGTTTGGCTATTTGGAATGCAAATAATGTCGAGAATGACACTGCTAAGCTCCAGCAAAGTTAGCGGCGCCGAATTCATTGCTAGGAACACAAGTGCAAGAAACGGCGTTTTATGCACTTACAGTGCGCAACTTCTGTATTCACTAAAGCAACGGTGGAAACACCTTAAGAGGTAATGGTTAGAAAACAACAAGGAAAGCACCTATATACACCTTTAGATGTCCTTTTATGAAGTGTGCACAGAGGGAATTTCTCATGCAGAAGCGTCTCATGCATTGGTCAGCGTCTCATGTTTTGGTGATCTGGTGACCTTGTGATCGTGAAACGACCGTTTCCGTCTTTCGGGCAGGGATCGCAGAATAACACTGCAATGTTGGCTATTTGGAACGCAAATAATGGTGAAAATGGCAATGGTAAGCTTTGGCGACGTAAGCAGTTCTGAAGTTGCTGGAACACAAGTGGAAGAAACGATGTTTTATCCACTTAGAGTGCGCAACTGCGGTATTCACTAAAGGTACGTTGGAAACACCTTGAAAGGTAATGGTTAGCAAAACATGGGATGCACCTATATACACCTTTAGATTTCCTTCTATGTGTGCACACAGGAAATATCTCATGCAGGAACATTGGTGTTCGTCTCTTTTTTTGATGCTGTAGTAACCTTGTGTTCGTGAAACGACTGTATCCGGCACCTGGGCATGGCTCGCAAATAACACTGCAATGTTGGCTATTTGGAATGCAAATAATGGTGAAAATGGACAATGCTAAGCTTCAGCGAAGTAAGCCGTTTGAATTCTTTTTTAAAACACAAGTGCAAGAAACGGCGTTTTATGCACTTACAGTGTTCAACTGCGGTATTCACTAAAGGTACGTTGGAAACACCTTGAAGGTAATGGTTAGCAAAACATGGGATGCACCTATATACACCTTTAGATTTCCTTCTAAGAAGTGTGCACAGAGGGAATTTCTCATGCAGAAGCATTGGTCTGCGTCATGTTTTGACCCTCTGGTGACCTTGTGATCGTGAAACGACTGTATCCGGCACCTGGGCATGGCTCGCAGAATAACACTGCAATGTTGGCCATTTGGAACGCAAATAACGGTGAGAATGACACTGCTAAGCTTGAGCGACGTTAGCGGTGCTGAATTCTTTGCTAGGAACACAAGTGCAAGAAACGACGTTTTATGCACTTACAGTGCGCAACTGTTGTATTCACTAAAGAAACGACGGAAACACCTTGAGAGGTAATGGTTAGAAAACAACAAGGAAAGCACCTATATACACCTTTAGATGTCCTTTGAATGGACGCACGGGCAAATATTCCTGGCAGAAGGCATTGGTCGCGGTCTCATGTTCTGTTGATGCTGTGTGTACACCGTGTGATCGTGAAACGACAGTGTTCCGTCTTTCGGGAGGCAAGTAGCTGCAGAATAAATATTGCAATTGTTTGGCTATTTAGGAAGTCGAGATAACGGGTGATAATGGGACAATGCTAAGCTTTTAGGCGATGTTAAGCAGTTGGCTGGAATTCGTTGCTAGGACAAAATGTGCAAGAAACCGAATGTTTTAAATGCCATTACGAGTGCGGCAACGTGCTGCTATTCACTAGATACGGTTGGAAACACCTTGAAAGGTAATGGTTAGAAAAACAACCAGGAAAGCACCTATATAGCACCTTAGATCGTCCTTTATAGAAGTGGTGCACAGCAGTGACATGTTATCTTCAGAAGCACTTGGTCTGCGTCTCATGTTTCGGGATCTGGTGAACTAGTGAGCGTGACACGAACTGTTTCCGTCTGTTGGAGAAGGGATCGCAGAATA
>JABSTT010000580.1:0-11313 GCA_013339685.2 Hyalomma asiaticum | reverse complement strand
ACACCAGTCTGGTGGGTATGCCACAACATATCACACCAGGCTGGTGTGTACGCCAGAACACACCACACCAGTCTGGTGGGTATGCCACAACATATCACACCAGGCTGGTGTGTACGCCAGAACACACCCCCCCATGCTGGCGTGTACGCCAGAACACAACCACACCATTCTGGTGGGTATGCCACAACTTATCACACCAGGCTGGTGTTTACGCCAGAACACACCACCCCATTCTGGCGTGTACACCAGAACACACCAGTGTATACTGGTGTTAACACCAAAACACACCACAACACACCAGACCACTCTGGTGGGATTTTCAACTGGGTATCTGAATACCAAATTATGAGAACACACAAAGAAGAAGAAGAAGAAAAACTTTATTTCTGCAAGGTAAGTTCCCAGGCGTAGGAGGAGCCCTCAGTCCAGGGCCCCTGTGGCCTTTGCCATCTTGCCAGCTCTGTCGATCAGCTTGAGCTGTTCATCGGGCTTCGAAAGCGTACTGTCGTTTTTCTGAATGGTTTGAACGTACTGAAATATACGCACAAGAAAATACCTTAAGAGAAAACAGTGCATTTGGGCGTATTATAACCTTAATTTAATTATTATTGTAAAAGACGCGAACGTACTTTGCCTGGTTGCTCTATGTGATGGAAGCGCGCTCCTATCGATGCACGATTCTCGGTTTTGAAAATGCCCTTTCATCATTTGCGCTAGAAACAGGAAGAGCCAGAAGACGCAGCGCGTAGATATAAAGAACTGGCCACTGGACAGTGTGAAGTCTCCAGAGAGGCAAGAGTCCAGCAATGTTACATATTTCATAACGCTGATAGTTCGCGAAATCACTCAGGAGCTTGGTCATGTAGTCCGTTTCAAGAAAGACTTACTTAAAATAGGAGCACGGGTTTCGAACGCGCGGGGTAGCTAATGCTTTGCATTTTGATGCAGAGTATGAACACAGTACCAAAACAATTCATTGGTGTAACGGAGCTGATCGCACAGTTTCTTTCGAACTGTCTTTCGGCGTCATCATTGCAATATCCGTGGAAGTCTACGACTGTCGTTGAGCTGTCATCGTCGTGAAGGAAGTGCAACAGACATGTGAAATATGATGTAAAGACGTCAGATGTGTCACACCATTGACTTAGGAGGGCGGGCAAACGAATCCCCAGTATTTGGTAAACTTGGTAAATCAGGGTACTCTCTGCCTCAAGTTCATTAATGGTTGAGAGCACGGCCCACGAGTTGAGCATACGATGGGCGATGTGACCCCTGTTGGCCACCTGACAACACAAGCCTAGGGTCGATATGACGCTTTGAGAAACAATCGAATTCTGAAGACTCATCCCCGTGCCATAATGCGCTATTCTGAACACACCGTGCTGACGTAGGCGGAAACATAGAGCTGAGAAACGTTGCGAGCCGGGTATAGAAAAGCAAGGGCGATGTAGGCGGAAGCTGTTAGAAGACTTGTAGTTCGCTGTAGCTCCTGATAAGAAGTTTTCAGTGCTGGTTCAAGAATGTAGTTCCCAATGTTGCTTTTCTTTCTTCTTTTATAATGTAAGTTGTTTCACAGCGTTTCATTTCACGATTTGCAAAGAAAATTGCGATTGATTATTGCTAGTAAGTCTGCTGATAAGGCTGCTTAATCGCTGTACAAGTCTACTTTTCTCCTCATTAATGTAGCTCACACTTTCCTGTAACCTCGCCTAAGGGTACGCTTGGTGGGCCGAAGCTAGTCAAGCTGCTTTCAAGCTTCGTCTCCCAGGCTCTCTCCTCTTCGTTATAAAATATAGGAACTATTATCATTATCATAACAAAAAAGCAAAGCCAGTTCCGTGCCTGTGAGAGATTGTCGCCAACCTAGCACAAGCAAGCAACGCCCACAAGTGAGAACTAGGCAGTTTCACCAAGCTAGCACGAACCAGAACCGTTCACAAGTTTCAGCTTGGCACCAATCTTGTCTCCACAGCGATAGCTCATTTTCCAAGTGTGCGCGCGCATCCACGAACTTCACTGTTCTCGCCGGTGACATCGCTTTTCAATCTATCTCGCGTCATTTCTGCCCTCCCAAAAGCGACCGTCCCAGTCGCTGCAAGGGCAGCAGTATGCAGCACTACGTGTTGAAGAGATGTTGTAACATGAAAAAGAGAAAACCCGACAGATTGAGGCAGTCCAGATGCGGTTTTGAGGGTTGCTTGTCACTTGCAAGAGTAGTATACGGCTTCATCCCTACTACGTGGACGACTTCAGCAAAAGGGCTTCGCCGGATTGAACCCAATTCAAGGAACACCTAGTAATTGACGTCACTGAGGCGCCGAACAACATTTAAAGGACCGAAGTAGCGGTGCAATAATTTCTCTGAGACCCCACGGTATCGGACAGATGGCGACACCCACCTGGTGAGTCCCGGACATTCCGGCGACCCAGGATGTAACGGCAGGCGGAGGTAATCTGCTCAATGCAAATGCGCTTCCGAGCAAGCTGACCAGCTTCCTCGGTTCTTTCGATGAAATCTTCAGTGGTACCTTTCTCCTAGCCGTGTGGTCTACTGAGAGCATCGTATTTAAGGGTGTTGTTACGCGATCTCCATAAACAAGTTCGAATTGTTTGAACTCGGATGTCGATATAGATGTATAGTGCTTATATGGTATCTTGCGCGATACAGTGCAGAAGTACTCCGCAGAAAACACGATGTCAAGGAATTGAACTGCATTGTGAACTTCCTGTATGAATCCCGACGAGGCAGGACCATGTTGAGAACTTTGAAGGACCAGTCAAGTCACGTAAAGCAATAACAAATATAATGTGCAAGAATGATTGCATTGTGGAATGGGAACAGTCACGGAAGCGTGATAATGTTTACCATAAATAGAAGTATGCTAAGCCAACCCTCTCCCACTTACTGGTCTGAACAGAATGTCGCGGCTCATAGGTTTAAACGTTGAAGACCATACAAGTGTGCCAAAAGTCCGTTGAAAGCGATGTCCATAAAATCTAGCAACAATGAATAAGTTGAAACGCACACTGTACACCCACACTTTCAGAGCACGCACTTTTAGGAACCATGTGATTGCGTTGCACGCGATTAGAACACAACTTGCTAAGCTCGAGCGAAACAGTTGGCTTATGGCATCTACGAAGGAGAGAGAAAGAGAGAGGAGTTCAGAAGGAAAAACAAGTCTTGGTTTCACAAACCGTCACTATGTATTAAAACCTAATGAAGTATTTCTTCTGTTTAAGCCTCGTAAGTTGTCGGTGCTGTTTGAAGGAGAAAGTGGACACTCCCAGCAATTTAATTCTATACAAATCCTCTCATCTTTGTTTCTGTTGCTATCAAACATTTGAAAATCCCACATCTAGGCTCTTAACACAACTACTACATGATAGTGACAGATAGAGAGCTAAATCACTGTGCTGGTGAACTTGGCACCTTTGCGTCGGCTCTGCTGTTTACTAAGATATCGCAGGCGTGGAAATATCTGGCTTTCAGTTTTATTCCACTATATATGCTATGCTGGATTAAACTGGAGTTTAAATTTCTCTAACCTCCCTTTGTGACTGCGCGCTGTATTATGCAGGAACAACAACGACAAAACCTCGGTTTGTGCTGATGTAACTACGCTTGGCCCTCGACCCACTAGTAGAAAGAAAAAAAGTCTGGGAGCTGCAGAAGCAGGGAAAAGTAGACCCACGCTTGCTCCACTCACTACCAACATCATTGCCTTCAAGAGGCCATTGCTCCTCGCTATTTCTAACGATTATGACAGTGCCGCATAATAGCGATATTTTATCATGATCAGACTCCTATTTGAGCTTGACACACTAACGACCTCGAAATCCCTACCGAACTACTTCATGGCAGTGCATTTTAGTACTGCGTGGCAGTGCTAGTGAGCCTGAAGCCTTTACGCCAGCTCCACTGTTTTCCATTGCGCAGGTATTGAATCGTATTTAAATTTTCATAACTTAGGAATTTTGTGCTGCTGTTGTTTTGCTGCTGCTGATGGTCATGGAACATTTCTACTGCCGCGGAATGGGAAATTAACTGGGCGGCGGAAGGTGGACAGCCAAGGTAAACGCCTCCCTGGATATCTTTCGGGCCTTTTCTGCGTGGGGCTGTGAGGTAGTCAAAGGTAAAGTCCCTGTATTTTCCCTGATAAAATTGTAGGGACATTAGTCAGGCTGTACAGTTGTTCATTGCAGTCTTTTTTTCTGTATGACAGAGTGGACACTTACTGATATGGATCGACTTCGAACAATTCAACTTTTTCTGTCTTTTCTGATTATTCCATCGCGCATTATGGCTGCCACTGCCCATACTGAGCCTCTTCTGTGCCATTAAATATGATTAACCAACTCTGCATTGGGTATCAGCCACTGGTTCTAATGACGTCACCATCGTCGAAAGCGCTCGTGGTGCTTTGAGAGCAAGGTTTTGCTGTCTTGTCCCCAACTCCTTGGATGTGCCGCGTCATCCGCGACCACGAAAGCTCCGGGGACTGTAGCGCACACGATCCGCACGCCTGTGACTGGGAAGTGGACGCGCCCTCCACTGAAACATGGTGATGCAAATTATTCTCTCACGCATTTAGTGCTCATAACGTTCCGAAGTAGCAGTCGCTAAGTGCGTGCCTTCACCATTCATCCTGCATACTGGACGTCACTGACTGAGTTATGGAACACCCGCACCTCGTAAGGAAGGAAGTGAACAGGAGATCACCAGCGCAGGACAACCGGTATACGGCCATGTATAAGGGGTAAGGGGTGGGAGAGAGTGACCACAGGTCCCTCAACTTTAATATGTGTCGCATATCATTACATGGAGAGGCTAGCCGAAAAAGCATGACACGACTTGCATTATTGATTCTTTCACGATTAATTTCTGGGGCTTTACGTCTCATGACTACGGTATGATTATTGATTTCTGCTTTTATTAACCTCTGGTGATAAACAACAGTCGAGAAAATGCGTGTAACATTTCTTTTGAAGGAGGCATTTGTTGTGGCGTGAATTAAATTGCGATGACCGGGATTTAGGTTTCCCTTTGCGAATAAGATATTTACGAGCGTGCCGTGTTCGAGCTAAAATATCTTGAGTAATTGTGATGGTTTGACGATTTTAGTTGATTGCGCAATGGGGACACCTTCCCCTTTGTTTTGTAATTAGTAAACTTCGGGACAACGGGACGACACGTTGAAGCTAAAAAAGTTACCTAGATGGTGGGCCCATTGAAATGATGCACGGGGAAAGTTATAAAAAACGGACGCTGTCATGCAGGATATCTCTGAACGCCCGTTCCAGAAGGGCCGACTTCCCCGGGACTGCGTTGACGAGCCGCACGGGCCCAGTGCGGTCCCCTTCTTCTTTGCCTCTTTCCTCATCGTGGCTCAGGGAATATTCTGCGGTATATTTTTTGTCGCCTACATGTTCTCCAAGCAGTCCTCAGAGAACGACATCGCAACGGTGAGGGCATTTTGCGGCAGGAGACGTGAATGCTTGTCGTTTAGCCGTTGTGTCTCTAGCGTGAAATTGCCACCGTCAGCGTGATGAGTTACGTATATTTATTTACGCATAACTGAGGCAGCATGCTTTGTACTTTAATATATTCTGGCCTGTGGGTCGAAGCACTGTTGAACAAAGCAGACAAAGCAAGCATCTTGCAAGCGTTTCGACAACTACCGGCGCATTTGAGCATGCAGCGAAAAATTTCAGTTCCACGGCGCAACGTGAAACGAGCTCAATTTAATAAGTGTAGCACAGAGTGACATGTTGGGCACACAAAGGTCGCAGTAAACTGTGCGAATTAGTACGGCTTTCAGGCCGTCAGCGCATTCGACCAAGCCAACCACTACCATAAATGCTACTCTTATAGGAGAAGTGCACTTGCATATTTCGATTTCATGGCATGAATGCTGACGTCGACAGGACCTCCTCCTTCCTCTTGCGGTAAGCGAGACGATCTCACGGGCAATTATCCCACCAGTTATTCAGCCGGTGGAAGCGAAGTTCGTTGGAAATCTTACCCTTGTGGTAATTTAGGTGCAACAAATCGCCACATTCCTGAAGTGTAAGTTACGAAAGCATGGAATAATAATTTTCGCTGCCACGAAGCATGATATATGTTACGTTGGATTTGTTCATCCAGTATCACTAAGGCCTATGATATGATTGTGCGATTATACTTCTTGGAATATGCGTGTTACATCAAAGCGCGCAAGCACAATATACAAGCGTCTCAGTATGACGTGCATAAACCACGAAAAATCCTTCGGCTACGTTGAGACACTATAAGTCTTGGCAGCCTTGAAAAACCAGCAGTCTTTGCGCCGTCATGGAGTAATTGGAGCACCTGTAAATATTTGAGCGAGGATGTAAGATGACTGGGAAATCGATATAAAGGAAAAGAAAATCGATATGCTGTACAAACAAGAAGGCCTCAGGCAAGCGGACCCAGTATAGAGGCGTTGCACAGTGCGTGCTGGGATGCCGTATTCAAACTACAAGATTGGGTAGCCAGTCTGTTGGCTCTGTTGTGGTTCTCTGCGCCAGCGCTATGCACACGGCTTGCCACTAGACGGCGCAGACCGCAGCCTTAATAGGTGCTCACGTGGTATCGTATTATCTAGCTGGGACCGTAGATATATGTAATAGCGTAGGGCTTGTAAAGATACCAGTCTGTTCCATGCTCTTCCCACCAGGTGGACACTTTGGCTACTCTCCACGTTCCAAAAACTTCGGGTCAGCGAATAAGGCAGCCAATAGATAAGGATCCATTGCGTACGGCGAATACCTCATCGACTACACCAACAGGTAAAGGATACGCTGTTCCGACCATTCGCCCCGTCAAAAGTGTATGCTCACTGACGGAATGCCGCGTTGAGGGACAGCGGATACGGTCGAAGCTGAACTACAGATATCCGCCGTGCAAACACTTCGCTGAATACGTCTGCAGTACCTTCAGCGGACTCAACGCGAATGAACAGGTATGTTTATGTGAATACAGCGAGTTCCATACGTTTATCATGCTGTTACCAAAGAGGAATAATAAAGGGTTAATTTCAGCTGCGAAGACACAGGTAAATAGATTAAGGCACAGTGGTTTGTGTAGCGCTTCATAAGAATTCAATAAACTAAATATTCGAAGCGGAATTTGCAAGCACCTAAAGAGTGCATTACACTCTTGAGTTCACGTTGGCGTTAGCAGCGTAAGCTCCAATATTTTTTGTTTGGGTGATTCACTACCGTATATTTAAGTGAAAATATATATTGGCAAATGAGTTCTGCGGAAACCCGCCAGGTGGAGTAACGTTTACGAAAGAGAAAACATCCAACCGTTTCGCAGCACAAGGCTTTTTTATCGCAACTATATTAAAATTATAGTGGATTCGCCGTCGAGCTGTCAATCGCTAGTCTCCTAATTAGCAGAGCGAGCGCCCCGGACAGTCGTTGGTCCCCGTTCGAAGCCCAGACCAGGACGACTTTTTCGGCAACTAGGAAGCTTTCTTTTCTGAGAAATCCCTCTGGATATCCTTGTAGCCTTGTGCTACGAAACGGGTGGATGCTAATTTTCCCTTTCGAAAATATGTATTCATGCAGACACGAGCTTCGCCGAGATCAGTTCCAATCTTCGCTGCGCGTTACCTATCTTTATCTTGATGATAATTACAATGCGAGCACTTGGTGCGAATAATTCACACTCCTCTTTGGTAAGTGAGTTTTGGCATTGAACTGCCGGCTTCACGCATATATGGGTTGCTCAAATATTGTCGTATGCATGTGCTGATCTTTAGTGCTAGTGGTATATTATAAACAGGGGTCTTCTGATCTCACGTTGCATTGCTAGTTCCCCTTACCCACTGCAGCAGTTGTCCTACTGTACAGAGAAATTTGATTATTCTCGCGGCTACAACAGTGAAACAGAAAGGCAGAGTGAAAAAATTCCCACTAACTGATCCACATTTTAAGGCACGGCCGAAACGTAATGTTATTTAATAGAGAAGAGACGATTTGCAAGTTATTTCTAGTGTAAGCTTCATTTCACCTACATAAGTTTGAATGGAACACACGCAATAGCACGAAGGAGAGCAATGTTCTTCTGCAACGACTTCGCATATCCCATACGTACTGTGATCCGAAGCGGAGAAGATTCGAATGCACTTCTTTCACTGGGGCTTCCATGGTTAAGAAACCTACATTCAAGTACTTGATGTCGCTATGTTTTCCTTGCTATTTTTCTAGCCCATCAGCTTGGCAGGATGGATAGAAAATGCGGCAGCATTACATGGGGCCGCGGATATTTTTGCCGATCAATACCACTTTGGGAAAATCAGTTTATACTAGAGGACCGAATTTTGTAAAGTGAGATGCAATGCCATTCCACCAAAGAAGGAATATTTTATTTACATCTGCTGAGAGTACAAAGCAGGAGCGGTACGCAATTGGCACGGTAATATTACGAGGATCCCTACTCCTTGCTAAGTTTGCTGTGACATTGAAACTACCTATGCACATTTTGCCTAAAATAGATTGAGGAAATTGTGATAACACGACGAAATTTACTTTTTTATTGTGAGTAATGCCGTGAAGGCCACTGCTGAAATTAGAGACCACAGCGAAAGACTGTTTTTTTTCTCAAATGAGTTGGCTGGCTTATCAGAATAGTAAAACACCAATCCTGCGAGCAGAAAACCCTCGGTAAGCTAGGAAACGCGCAGAAAGAATGTGCGGGTTCTGATGCCGCCCTGAAGTACCAGCACTGAAAGGCGTGACATCACAGATTTTTGACGGCGTCTGCTAGGGCCTAGACAAATATTTATTGGTAGCAAAGACCTGCATTGTGTTCCAAGGAAGTCAGAGACTTAACACAGTGAGCTCGAGAGTACTTAATGGAGCAAATTTGGGGAATATACAAAGAAACGAAAAAAGGTTCTCTTTTATGAAACATTATTAAGTTGCACTGCCCCATGACATTTCACCAATACAGCGATACCATGACATGCAGCGTTTTAGTATAGTTTGAGACAACAGTTTGTTAGGGCACTCTAACCTAATCCTAGTAAGATATCATGTTCGTGCATTTCTCTTTTGATATTCGATTCAGAGTTCGAATCTGTGTATTCGCATTCAATTCGTATTTCGAAAATTAGCCCTCCCATACATTTTCCAGGTTCTACGTACGCTGACTGGTGTTTACACCACAAGTGTTACGAACACTATCGCTCTCTGCATAAGTGGCGTGTGGAAGACACGTAACAAAGAACACTCTCTTGAAGCTGTATAAAAACGCGTTTCACAATTCGTTGCAGATTGAAGAAAATATGAGGGTGGCCACCATGGGAATGCTCAGTAATTCAAAAGTGCCACCGACGAACCAACTATCGTGGCAGAAAGCAGCTGGGATGTATCAAGCCTGCGTGTCTTTCGCCTCGTCGTACTTGCCGGAGGTAGACCTTATCCTCGTCATTTCAGCAAGCCTATAAATGCTTCCTAGATATTAACATGCCGTATCAGTGTATAATAACTCTTGTACTTCGTATGCTGTTTCAAGCGCCATGTCCTGCGAGGTGAGCCATAATAACGTTACTGGTGTGGAAGCGTTCCAGAGCGCGCCCTTGCAGTAACTAAATAATAATCACTCAATATAAAGGACAAATGCAACCTGTGATTGCAGATAGACACCTGCTCTCGAGAGGAAAGAAAGAGAGTTTCGCCTCAGCCGTGCGTGATGGCTTCCGAAGCTCACGTTGTTATTCGCCAACACTTGCCGCCCAGTAAGCAACCAAATGTTTGGCGCCGGTAAAGTGTAGCGTTATGAGCTACACACACGCGAGTCACATGCATTATGCAGAGTCTACTCTGCACTTCGGTAAGGCCAGCTTTACAGATACACTGTCTCGCAGTGTTATTTCTGTACTTCGATCACCAAATGGTCCCGTGTGCATTCTTGCAAAATGTATTCACCGCCTTGAAGAGATGACACTGTTTAGACAGACCCCGTCTTAAAACTTCTGCAGGCTACCAGAAGAGCAGACACAATCCCTGATATGTTCGCACCATTAGGCGAATTAGCTCGTTTGTACAGCGCACGGTTAAATTTGTGTGACACATGCTATTGTGTTGCAGTAAAACTTAGGTTAGTTGCAGAAGTACATGCTTCAGTTTCTGGGTATCCAAGAACGCGCCCAACTTACAAAGGTAGTTCGGCACTGACTGTCATCGTTGTGGGTGCACTATGATGCGTGACAAGTGATGCATCTGCAAACATTGGAATGGTTACAAAGAAATCATGCACAATGTTGGTGATGAGTGCATGAACGCCCCTTCGCTGTTTTTTACTGGACAATGGAATGAAATTTCTGCACATGCCTCAAATATCTCTTCAGTATGGTGCCCTAAATCATGAGCCTTCAGGCAATACACCAGCTGAAATTGAGGTCAGCGCTTGTGTGGCTCATTCCATGTGATCATCCACTCTTTAGCGCTCTTCCAACGGTCATCAATCTGGCGCAGCAGACTTTTTTGTTGTTCATCTTCACCCTCTTCAGAAAACCCTGCGCCCATTCCGCCTCCCTGTTGATTTCAACAGGTTTGACGCTAAACAACGGCGTGACCGATTATGTAATTTTACGGTATCCTTGAAACTCGGACCCGAGGTCTTAATTCCGCGAATCCCGCATGTTTGTTTTACCGACGGAACTACTGTTTCGAGCGTCGTAGATGACGATTCGCCACTCCGCGCCTTGCGATCAGAAATAAGCACCATTCTCCTCGCATATGCCCAATGTGAAAATCCAAAGATCTAAAAGCAAGTTGACCTTACCTCCTTCTGGCGCGACACGTACATTTTATCGAAGGTTTTCTCCAGATCTGCTCTAAATTCCAACATGGTATATGTTTGCTATTACGCGCATCTCTTCCTTTTCAGACGCTTCTTCGGCCTACCACGCTTTCCTCGTAGTATTGCTTCCACACCATTTTCCAGCTTCGTAAAGTCCACCTTTGCGTCCAGCTCTTTCTGAAGCATATAAGCACAACGGAATTATAAAAAACGTAGTGTGGAAAAATATGATATCAGAAGGAAGGAGTATGCGCCTTCTACGCCGAGATATAATACCCAGCGGAGTCAGTCGCAACGTGCCTGAATATTTCCATACTCCACATGGTTCCTCAGGGCTGGTGCGCATGCGTGAAATACATTACCTCCTCATCATATATATATTTACAGTCACATGTATATATATATATATATATATATATATATATATATATATATATATATATATATACACTGGATCTTGACTTGCAATGAAG
>JABSTT010000579.1:0-10283 GCA_013339685.2 Hyalomma asiaticum | reverse complement strand
AGGACATGCCAGAAGCGCAGGCAAGCGAACATGTTCTCACCGAGTGCCCAAAAACAAAAATTAAAGAGAGAAAACGTGCACCATGCCATCCGTGTCAGAAAAGCAAAACAGGATAGACAAGCGAGAGCATTCGGGAGATACACGTGCGCGCGAAGGATAAAAAGTATACCTCTCCCCGTCGGGGAATCGAACCCCGGTCTCCCGCGTGACAGGCGAGGATACTGACCACTATACTAACGAGGACATGCCAGAAGCGCAGGCAAGCGAACATGTTCTCACCGAGTGCCCAAAAACAAAAATTAAAGAGAGAAAACGTGCACCATACTATCCGTGTCAGAAAAAGCAAAACAGGATAGACAAGCGAGAGCATTCGGGAGATACACGTGCGCGCGAAGGATAAAAAGTATACCTCTCCGAGGACATGCCAGAAGCGCAGGCAAGCGAACATGTTCTCACCGAGTGCCCAAAAACAAAAATTAAAGAGAGAAAACGTGCACCATACTATCCGTGTCAGAAAAAGCAAAACAGGATAGACAAGCGAGAGCATTCGGGAGATACACGTGCGCGCGAAGGATAAAAAGTATACCTCTCCCCGTCGGGGAATCGAACCCCGGTTAGAGTGTACTAGAATATTTTGAGTGGCGCGACCGGAGCGGGCGCGCCGTGCAAACCGGTGTCCCCTCTCGCATGGAAAGCAGCGGTGGCGCTGGCGTGCCTAACCACTGGGGCAGCCGGCGCGCGGCGGGCACGGCCAGCGTGGCCCGAGCTGTGGTGCTCATTTTAATTCTTTTATTTTTCGCGTGTGCGTGCGTGCTGTGCCATGCACATTGTAATAAATATTGTATAAACATAGGTACGGCAGCACAGTCACGCTGGCCGGCGTTTTCACAGATACATCTAATAAAATAAAATAAAGATCCGTTCGGTGCGCCTTGGAAGCATCTGATGCGCTCGCAGCTTCGTTGCACGATCCCCTCTCGCGGGGCACGATGGAGGCGTTAATTTTATTGAAAATAAAGGAGTTTCGTGCAGGAAAACGTCAGGCAGTGAATTACTTTGTGGGATATATTGCAAAATCTGGCATAGTTGACGACGGCACACATTTTAGGATGGGGATAACATCGCAAAAACGCAGCTGCACAAATAAGAAGAAGAATAAGAAAAAAAACAAACAAGGAAAACGTCGTAAGAGTGCAGGCACGGATGTCCGTCATTCCCGATAAAGATGTGGAGAGTACATAAAGATGTGGAGAGTACGGGAAGAGAGCTCGAAATGAACAACATTAGTTTCAATCTGCTCTAGCAGGCCAATGTCGAAAACGGCAAGACCTTCTAGGCCTGTTTTATGCTGAGTACTGGGTCCCGTTTGGCTAAAGTGAAATACTGAACTGTTACAATTTGCCCGGTATTACCAACATCCTTATTCTCATCCTGTAAAATTATTGAATACGTCTCACAATTATTTAGCTAGTTCGTTACCGATAGTTATGTTCATATCGCAGCCATATCTTCCGTAAAGATTTCTTGAAAATGACCCAACTTAAATACCTCTGTAATTTCTGTTTTTGTAGTTTTGCTGCCGTAATTGCTCTCGTTATGTCAGGCGAAGTCGATGTCATTTTTTATATTTTAAGAGAGCAGTTTAACTGGTTCAGTGGCGCACCGACGGGGAGGGGGGGGAGGGGGTTACGGGGGTTGTAACCCCCCCCATATGGTGCTAACTGTAACCCCCCTGAGGCCGACCTAACCCCCTCACACTCCGTAACTGCACCTGTGTCCTAGAAGAATGTGGCGCTAATCTCTCAGCAAAACGCCGAAAAAATAATAAAATAATCATCATCATTGACGTTATTATTTTTTGGCATTTTATTTACTTTTTTTACACACGCAACAACTGTGTATATCGCATGCCCGGCCCTTCGTGAAAGATTGAACCCCCCCCCCCCCCTGGCAGAGATCCTGGGTGCGCTACTGAACTGGTTCCACATGTATAATACTAATTCATAGGGTCTCAACCCGTCTACCTACTTTCTTCTTAATAGATGACCTTTTACGTATCTATATAGATGCGTTCGCATTGACAGCATTACAGTGATTGTTCTCGTGAGCTACTCGTTACTTCTGAGTACTTTGGACTAGCGTTCGGAATCCGCTGTTATTTTTAATACACATTAACGACATATTGATGGAAGTTATAACTTATTAGGGCACCATTTGAGATCGAATTATTAGCAGACTATTGCGTCCATCTTAACGAAATCAACAACTATGAGGAATGGACACATTTCTCCCTGGTGCTCTCATTACGGCATGTAGCTGAATGGAGATAAACCAGTGTTTATAAGAACAAAAAAAAAGGAACACGATACAAGACCTTCTTTACTTACGGTTTTCAATCGGAATCGCTCCCTGGTATATCTGAATGCAAGTACTTAGGCGTCGCATTACTCACTCTCCCGTTTGGAAAGGTCACACTATTCTCACCAGAGCGTCACCAGTCCGTAATTTTGGTTCCATTAGATAATAACTAAAAGAAACATTTGCAAAACCTAACTTGTCAGTATACATATCGTTTTTCAGAGCAGGACCTGGACATGCATGCGCAGTTTGGGACTCCTGCATAAATCGTAGTACAAAGACCGGAGAAGATTTAAAGCGCAACGCCGTTCGCTACTTATATTCTAAGTAGTAGCGGAACTGACCTTTCAGACCTAATTAAAGAGCACAATGTATGAAGATTCTGGGTGTGCCAGAAAATCCAGACTAATTAAAATGTCTTTCCCTGAGCTGTATGCTTTACCACTGCGGTCGCAGCTGAGGAGACATCACCATACTAAATCTTTAATCCCTTTTAGTACCAAAACAAGTTCTTCGGAATATCTATTTTTCCCCCGCATCATCTCTGAATGGAATAGTTTATCTCTCACGACTTCGCACAGCACGGACCTCATTTTTCATAGAATACCTTAATTGATCCTTAAAGTTTCTTCACCACACTTGAACGTTAGTACCTAAACGTAACATTGTCACACTACACCCTTTTCATTACTCAACATTCTAAGATTTCTGAGCTATAGGAGTGAATGTATGGTTTCTTCAGTTTACCGATATTTATAGGAAACGAAAGTAACAGTGTGAATAATTATGCTTGGTACAGCATGTTTATATCAGGTACGTCACACCGAAAGGGTGATGTGGACACGCAGCAAAACAATATCTCACTTTTCAAGTAGGCGATAGGCAGAACCTTCTTTGTGTTTGAGTAAAAATGCCCATACCAAAAATGAAGCACCGATATATAGCGTGCAGTGGAACTGCGGGCTGATTAAAACTATATTTGATGATTGCAATGCTCGCACGCTCGCCGTGTTCATAGTATAATAACATTGCGTTTTGAGCAGAAACTTGGAAGTAAGCAGGCAAGCAATATGAAAAGACATCGATCGCCTAGTTAAAAGTTGATGAAGCTGCATGTGGCGCATCGCTGCTCAAGTGATCCATTCGCGCTTCATTATAAAACCAAAATAAACCTATCTACACCTGCCAGGCGCTCTCCTGGCGCAAATTAATTGCCATCAGGGTGGTAATGCAGTTCAGGTGTGATGAAACGGTCCGTTTTTACGTTCCTTTCATATAAACTCGCGCCACTCTTGCGAACATTTTTGTGAGCGCGCCGGCAAGCAGACGCCCGCGAGGCGGGCCGGCCGGAGCAACCAAGGTCTGACGACTGCAGCGCCGCCGCTGCGTTCCATGCGGAGAGGGCCCCTCTCCGGCCGGCGGTCGCGCCACTCAAAATATTCTAGTACACTCTACCCCGGTCTCCCGCGTGACAGGCGAGGATACTGACCACTATACTAACGAGGACATGCCAGAAGCGCAGGCAAGCGAACATGTTCTCACCGAGTGCCCAAAAACAAAAATTAAAGAGAGAAAACGTGCACCATACTATCCGTGTCAGAAAAAGCAAAACAGGATAGACAAGCGAGAGCATTCGGGAGATACACGTGCGCGCGAAAGATAAAAAGTATACCTCTCCCCGTCGGGGAATTGAACCCCGGTCTCCCGCGTGACAGGCGAGGATACTGACCACTATACTAACGAGGACATGCCAGAAGCGCAGGCAAGCGAACATGTTCTCACCGAGTGCCCAAAAACAAAAATTAAAGAGAGAAAACGTGCACCATACCATCCGTGTCAGAAAAAGCAAAACAGGATAGACAAGCGAGAGCATTCGGGAGATACACGTGCGCGCGAAGGATAAAAAGTACACCTCTCCCCGTCGGGGAATCGAACCCCGGTCTCCCGCGTGACAGGCGGGGATACTGACCACTATACTAACGAGGACATGCCGAAAATGCAGGCAAAGGAACATGTTCTCACTCAGTGCCCAAATACAAAATTAAAAATAAAAAACATGCACCGTACCAGCCGTTTCAGAAAAAGCAAAACAGGATAGACAGACGAGAGCATTCGGGAGATGTGTATGCGCGCTAACGATAAAAAGTAAACCTCTCCCCGTCGGGGAATCGAACCCCGGTCTCCCGCGTGACAGGCGGGGATACTGACCACTATACTAACGAGGACATGCCGGAAGCGCAGGCAAGCGAACGCGTTCTCGCCGACGCGTTCTCGCCGTATATACGAAGGTAATCGCTAACAGAATTCGTGCCACCTTAGATTTCAGTCAACCTAGCGAACGAGCAGGGTTTCGTAAAGGTTATTCAACTGTAGACCATATTCATGGAGTATAACCAACCTCTATATATAGCCTTCATAGATTACGAGAAAGCATTTGAGTCGGTCGATACCTCAGCATTCAAGCAGGCATTGCGGAATCAGGGCGTAAACGACCACTACGTAAGACTACTGGAAGACATCTACAACGGCTCCACAGCCACCATAGTCCTCCATAAGAAGAGAGAGAGAGAGAGAAATAAGGAAGGGAAGGCAGGGATGTTAACCAGTCAGGAGTCTGGTTTGCTACCCTACATTGGGGGATGGGAAAAGGGGAAGAAAAGTAAAGAGGAGAGAGGGGGAATGCCTACAGGGCAGTCCTATAGAATGTCATAGGCGCTCGGTAAGGCCAGATGTTTTTAGAAAGCCCAAAAGCGCTTTCATTGCCTTCTGAGCCGTTGGTCGGTGAGGACGGTATTCTAAGATTGTCTGTTCACTAAGTGGACGATCATCAAGCTTTTTGCATGACTCGGTAATAGGCAGTCTGTTTTCTTCAAATTATGGGCAGTGGCACAAAAAGTGATCTATGGTCTCTGCGCATCCGCAAACAGCACATGCAGGACTATCAGCCAATATTCCAATCAGCGCACAGTAAGCATTCGTGAAGGCCACTCCCAACCACAATCGGCACAGAAGCGAAGCCTCACGTTGGTGCAAACCAGCCGGAGGTCCGAGTTGCAGCGATGGGTTTAGCCGGTGCAGTCTGGTGCGCCTTGTGTATGGGGTATTCCACTCAATTTATTGATTGATTGGTTTGTGGGGTTTAACGTCCCAAAACCAGTTCTGATTATGAGAGACGCCGTAGTGGAGGGCTCCAGAAATTTCGACCACCTGGGGTTTTTTAACGTGCACTGACATCGCATAGCACACGGGCCTCAACATTTCGCCTCCATCGAAATGCAGCCGCCGCGGCCGGGATTCGATCCCGCGACCTTCGGATCTGCAGCCGAGTGCCATAACCACTAGACCACCGTGGCGGGTGGTCTAGTGGCTTAACCATCGTCTAGTGGTTACTAGACCACCGTGGCGGGTGGTCTAGTAACCACTAGACCACCGTGGCGGGTGCTCAATTAAGGACATCGTTCGTGCAAGAGTGCGAAGTTGTCTCGCAGCGTCGGTCCTTAAGAGCGGAATGGGAACACGGCGGTCTGCTTCACCTGACGTCCGAGCTGCCTTATCTGCGGAGTCATTTCCATTGATACCCCAATGGCCTGGTATCCATTTAATATATATCTCATGCCCTTTTTCTTGTAAGTTTTGGACAAGCACCGCGATTTCGTATGTAAGGTGGTTGTGCTCCTCGTGTCGAAGAAATGACTGTATACATTGTAGGGCTGATCTTGAATCACAGAAGATTGCCCACTTTCCAGGACTCTCAGCATGTATAATATAAAGCGCATCGCGGAGAGCCGCGAGCTCTGCAGCTGTAGATGTGGTGATGTGGGAAGTTTTGAAGCGCTGGGTGACTCCCATTCTTGGGATAACTATAGCACCACCGGAACTGGTTGATGTGGTTGAGCCATCGGTATAAACATCTGTGCAGTCCCTGTATTTCGCATACATGTATAACAGACTTAGTTGTTTGAGTGCACATGGTGGTAAGTCTGACTTTCTCAGAATACCAGGGATGTTGAGGTAAACTTGAGGATGGTTCACACACCATGGAAGAATTGAAGCCTGACGGAAGAGAGGCACGGCAGTCGAGGACCTTTGAACTGAATGTTGCGCGGGGCTCGTTCCACTGGAAGACCTGCAAGGTGGTGCTTAGGGGTCCGGGCACAGTGCCTTATGTGCACACGCATTGTTTCAATGGTTACATGCGTTCTGACATTGTGATAGCGAGCGATTGCCATAACTTCTGTCGACGACGCCCTCTTTGGCAGACCAAGGCATATTTTCAGGGCTTGGGCTTGGATGCCTTGTAGTGTATTCAAGTTAGTTTTGCAGGTGTTCGGGATGACTGTAAGCTGTACCGCAGGAAGCCAATGAAAGGACTCCGTGCTCGGTACGGAATTGACACTCCCCAGGTCTTTCCTGCTAGAAATCTAAACATGTGACAGATTCCTGTCAACCGTTCCCTCATATAGTTCACATGGGGTGTCCGGGACAGATTTCTTTCAACAACCACTCCCGTAAATCGGTGACTTTTGCTATAGGGTATCACCTGCCCACCTCCATAAGGAGAGCAGCAAAAGACAAGGGGACACAATCTCTCCGATGTTATTCACAGCATGTTTACAAGAGGTTATTTAGGAACACTGGACTGGGGACAGGTGGGTGTAAGGGTTAATGGGATATACCTCAGTAACCTCAGATTTGCTGATGACATTGCCTTGCTAAGTCACTCGGGAGATGAATTACAAAGCATGATTACTGATCTAAACAGGCAAAGTAGAACAGTGGGCCTGAAACTAAAGTGAAACTAAAGTGAAACTAATTCAGAAAACTAAAGTAATACTCAATATCCTTGGATGAGCACAGCGTTTTGAGATAGGTGGCAAGGAATTGGAAGTGGTAAGCAAATATGTCTACTCAGGCCAGGTATAGTCACCCTTGATCCGAACCATGAGGCTGAGATAATCAGGAGGATTAGAATGGGGTGGAGTGCGTTCAGCAAGCATTGTCAGATAATGAATGGTAGCTTACCATTGTCTCTGAAGAGGAAAGTGTATAACAGGTGCACCTTACCGGTACTCACCTATGGGGCAGAAACTTGGAGAATAACTAAGAGTGTTAGCTTAAATTGATGACGACGCAGTGAGCAATGGAACGAGAAATGGTAGGTGTAACAGGCAAAGTAGAACAGTGGGCCTGAAACTAAAGTTAAACTTTCCTGTCTTAACCTTGATGTGTTAGTTTTCGATTGGATTTGCGACTTTTTAACAAACAGCCAGCAGTTCGTGTACGCTAATAATCTTTCTTCTACGTTACGCCCCGTTATTTCAGGCGTCCCTCAGGGCACGGTTCTAGGACCTTTGCTTTTCCTTATATATATTAACGACTTGCTGAATAATATTTCCTCTAACATCAGACTTTTCGCAGATGATTGTGTCATTTATCGCCCAATTAACAACACATCAGATGTTCATGAACTTCAATCTGACCTTCATAAAATTGAAATCTGGTGTAAAACATGGTTAATGTCCCTTAACGCAAGCAAAACGTCACTAGTCTCTTTTCATCGCCGACAGTACTACCCATCTCCAACATACTTCATTAACAACACTCAAATTTCATGCGTAAGTACATACAAGTATCTAGGTGTCCACTTATCTTCTGATTTAACATGGTCTCTTCACATAATGCACATTACTAACGAAGCAAACCGTGCTCTGGGCTGTCTACGCCGAAACCTTCATCTAGCTCCTACCCCTGTTAAACTACTCGCTTATCAGACACTAATCAGACCAAAACTTGAATACGCATGCGCTGTTTGGGACCCTCATCAGAGTAACAATACTAAAACACTTGAAACTGTGCAAAACCGGGCAGCAAGATTCATCTTTTCAGATTATTCATATCAGTCAAGCGTAACCGATCTTAAATCTCGTGCTAACCTCGCTACACTTTCGTCACGCCGCTGTATAGCTCGTCTGTGCCTGTTTTTCAAGTTCTATCATGGATCACCTCGTACTCCCGCCATCAGGCCAGCCCATCGTCATTCAGACCGCATCAATCACGGGAAAGCTGTGTACCCGCCAAATGCTCACACCACTGCGCACCTTTCATCCTTTTTTGTCAAGACCGCACAAGATTGGAATGGCCTTCCTCCTGACGTTGTGCACCACTCCAGTATCATCAACTTCAAAGCAGCGATCGAGCATCTACCCCTTTAACCCATCGAAATAGCCCACCCCTCATGTAAAACCCCATCATGGCGCCTTTGAGGTATTATAAATAAATAAATAAATAAAGGACAAGAAGAGAACAGAGTGGAGGGAATGAATGATTGCATTTTAAGGACACACTGATAGAAATTAAGAAGATGAAATGGAAGTGGGCAGGGCATGTGATGCGAAGACAAGATAATTACCGTTGGTCATTAAGGGTAACAGAGTGGATTCCTAGAGAAGGCAAGCGTGGCAGGGGGCAGGCAGGAAGTTAGGTGGGCAGGTGAAGTTTGCAGGGATAAATTGGGCGCAGTTAGCACAGGACCAGGATTAGCACAGGACCGGCATTTATACATCACATGCGTTCATCATCCCAAAACCATGATACGATTATGAGAGGCTGCCATAGCAGAGGGCTCTGGAAATTTCAACCGCCTGGGATTCTTCAACGTGCACTGAAATCACACAGTACTGAACATTTCATGCTCGCTGATATGCAGCTGCTGCAGCCAGGATTAGATCCTGCAAGAGAAAAGAGAGAGGAGGAAAGAAAAAGGCATGCACACACCATGCTTCACTTCCCCCTTTTCCTGGTGGGGGAAGGGCTCCCAATTTTTCAAATACGTGTGAAGCGCATGAAGTAGCCTGTAAGTTGACGGCACGTCAGAAATGACGTGCCAAATTCAGGGAAGCAAGTTGGATGCCATCAGCCCGCATTCACACTGTCTCCTCATAACAGAATTATGTTTTATTGCACATTCAAATTACAGTCCAAGCTATCATGTGCATGTTGTGGTTTATGATTATTCTGACAGATTTTACTACGAGAATTTGAATTTTCTTCAATAATGCGCTTGTGCCATAGTGGAAGGCTTGTGTGGTCAGATGCTTTCGGAGACACAGTGGGAGCTCGAAGTGATTATTTCCGCCATGGACGTCGACGCTGGCACAGGCTCTTCTGTGAAATGAGCCCCTTAACACTATCGTGGCAAAATATATTGTGGTCTAGTTGCAAACACCATTCTCTCGTTTGTTTTACTTCCACCAACACACGCAAAATATACTAAATTACACGGTCTTCAACGTTGCAACAGCGAGTTACTGCTTATTGCGCGCAGCGATTCTAAGCGACATGCGACACCAGAGCAGAAAAACAGAGACAGAACAAGCATCACGTGCCTCTGTTGCTAGGTTACACTATACTGGACAGAGCGTGCACATAGCAGGGCTTTAGTGGAACCACTCCCACGACAAAGACAGGTGACCTCGCCTAATCTCTGCAGAGAGAAAGGCTCAAGTTCAAAGATGGAAACAACGATCAGGGAATAAACGTTTATTCAAAACGTACCTTTATGATACACCATTTACCTGGTATTCTTTCCTGGCTTATGCCAGCTAATAAGTTTTAAAACGTCCCACTGCCCTGCTGCCAGAAGGCCTTGACACTTCACATGTTCCATGCACTGAACTTCCAACAGTGATTGTCTTTTCTGAGACATTTGAAACAACTGTCTAACACTGACACGTAAAAAAAAAAGGGTCACAGCATTTGTATTATCTGTCCCTAAGCAGTTCCTTGTGTGGCACCGTGCCAATGGCTAGATCAAGTATAAAAGCATGCAGAAATGCTGCTAAAAGGAAGCTGACACAGTGAGACTAAGACATAAATAATAATAATAATAATATAATAATAATAATAATAATAATAATAATAATAAT
>JABSTT010000577.1:0-11262 GCA_013339685.2 Hyalomma asiaticum | reverse complement strand
CGGTGCAGACGAACTGGATGGGCAGCAGTCGTTGTTCAGGTAGAGCCCATCCGACCCGTTGGTCTCCGTCGTATAACCTCCCAGCTGACGTGGCCGTAACTGATGCCGAGTTAGGCCTACTCGTAGCCGCGGCCCCTCCTGAAAGTGCTCACGTGTCTCAGCAGGGAATTGCCTATGGCCGACCTTCGAAGGTGGACTGCGGTCGGTGTGTCCCGGAAGTTGACTGCAGCACCTCCGAGGAGCCTAGCCCGAGTCATCGAGGTCCACGGTCACACGACGGAGTGCCAGCGTCACGGGCTCAGGAATCGAACACGGGCTGGTGCAGTCGACAGAGCGGATCTGCCGATGCGTCCTTATTCGGCCGTTGCCACGGAGGCAGTTGCCAGCTCAGCGTTGACCATTTTCCGATCGCAGCTCGGGTTGCGCGCCACGAGCCAGTCGTCCACCAACCACGAACATGCACATGTCATTGGCGCGTGCTTTCTGGCGCCTCTCCATTATTTCGCACGCCGTCTCTCGCTTTCGCCGTGTGGGGCGTCCGTTGGGCCCCTTTACTCATTACACAACGAGTCAGTGAACGCTAGAGAATGTCGTCTAGTCAGGGAAATCACTTTCGTGATCGTAAACCACACCTTAGTGAGTTCTGTGGTAGAAAGCAAGGCTGCGTATCTTATGTGGCTCGTTCCGCCGGTTGTAATCCGTGGTTCGGTCGCAAGTCCGAAGTCACTCTTCTACGTCCTCCGTGAATGACCGAAAACATCAGTCGATTGCGCTGTGGGGTGCAGAGAGTCCTAATTATCCCAGCTAGCTCAGCTGGGGAAGTGTCCTTTTATGCAATTGGTGGTGCCACTGGTGCTGACGAGCACAACCGCCGACAAGGGCGGAGTTCCAGGGATGACCGATAGAGCAAGAAGACTTCGGAGCGAACGCATGCTGCACAAAATTTGAGGCGATGTCCAGCACAGCGGGGGAACCCTTGTATACAGACTCAGGCACTCGTGACACCGTGCCTGCATGGGAGCACAGTTGAAGGCAAGCGCTTCTGATGATCAGGATGACGGGTATATACAGAGGAAGGCGAACTACACAGTTAGCGTTAATATTATATAACACTCCATTAGGCTCGGAAAAATAACCCTTGAGTTTTGCACTCACACAAAGCACATCGCACACCCGACGGTTCGTAATGTTCACAGTATCACCAGACAATCTCTTTAGTAACTTCTGCGCTCCCTCAGCCAATAGAGAGTGTGTGCGTTCTACCCGTTCTTTTAAAACGGATAGCCTTTCTTTGGAAATTTAAACGCAGAAGCTTTGTCTGTCTGTCTGTCTGTCCGTCCGTTCGTCCGTCTGTAAATCTCTCTATCTGCTACTGGATTCAACCGGCCGGCCAATACGAAGCGAACTATATTAGGACTGGTGGCACGCAATCGTAAATGCCAGCATTATAAAGTGCAAAGCAAACCTCTGGCCCATTACATGATTGATTGATTTCCGGGATTTAACTCCTCGAAACCACGATATGATTATGAGAGACGCAGTAGTGCAGGGCTCTAGAAATTTAGCCCACCTGGGATTCTGTAACATGCACTGACATCGCACACTACACGGCTCTCAGCATCCTTCCTCCATCGAAATGCAGCCGCAGCGGCCGGGATTCGATAACGCGACTGTCGGATCTGTAGCCGAGCGCCATATAGCCACTTGACCAACATGGCGGGGCCAGGCGTATTTGAGGCAAAACATATGTAAATAACCGTGATCCGTAGTTTAAGACTACACAGTGCACTGGTTTTTGCATTACTGAATAAGAAACAACGCGTCAGAAATGGTCTCGGCGAGACTTGATAGGGATGGCGCTTGGGCTAACTGGTTCATGTAGCGAGGAAGGGAAGACAGCGC
This sequence comes from Hyalomma asiaticum, assembly GCA_013339685.2. NCBI lineage: Eukaryota > Metazoa > Arthropoda > Arachnida > Ixodida > Ixodidae > Hyalomma > Hyalomma asiaticum. The sequence continues at coordinate 9,360 of JABSTT010000577.1, read as the reverse complement.
TGAATTTTAGACGACGCACACGGAAGAACGGACCACCACAGGAGCTGACTTGTAAAAAAAAATAGGCTAAGAGTAAGAGAGACAAAACAAGCAAGCTCCATTTAAAAACAATTTGCTCTACAAAATCATAACGCACTGTGTCGTATGGGTTAACATGGAGTGATAAAAAACGTGGTTTCTTCTCAACTCTTCAGCAGATATCACCTTAGTAGCCACACGATGCCTTTCAAAATTCGCGCGGCCTTCGAGGCCGTCGGGAAACAAACCATGCTGCTGCGTTGCATCCGAACGGCGGCATGGAATGGGTTCCAGTTGTTTTCTAGCCTAGTTTTAATATAGATAAATAAATCATTTTACAGGAAACGAAAGTTCGAAACCTGCTTATATTTTAATATGTCATGATTGAAGTCACTGAGACGTCAATAAATGGTACCTTCGTTGGCCTGTGATGTCGCACGGGCATTATGGGAGCTCAAACCTCTGGATTTAAAATAGGCGTTATTAAATGTACACTCGACATTGCACCGAAATGTTTCAGAATCAGCATATTGCAAGCGTTTCGCCCCAATGAAAATTACATCGGGGCAGCACCATAGTCTTTTCACGACCCGTTTAACATCCGCGCTGCCACCTTTTTACCGAGCGAGTTGTAGCGGCGACATCATTCGCCTTGCTGGCAGAGCTTAGAAAACATCTTATCTGACTAGTGCTGATTTAATTATGCGATGGAATTGGACCCTTCTTGGGCGATCCTGACTTCAGCTGCGTAGCAAAGATTGGAATCCTGACAACCGAGTCTAATGGCCCTACGTTCGGATATTTCAGCAATACCAGCTGTCGCGGCCATGCGGGCCTACCTTCCATGATTCTTGCTAGAGCAAGCAGAGCTGGAAGGGTCCTTGCACTCAACAAAACAAACGTCCGCTTGGCTGCCATATAACCTCGGGAACAAGCGCGTTTGTTGCGTCCTGGAGAGGCGACTGCTTCACGTGCCTTTCTAACCGCTTTGTGGGCAGTTGTCTTGAGGTATTTCTACTGTCACTGTTTCTGGCTGTTACCTCCTCGGATATAACGGGCAATGAAACTATTTATGGAGACTCACGCCAACCTTCTTCTTCTTGGAGGGCGGGGTTGGGCAGTCTCGCGATGCAAGAGTATCGCTATAATGTTTAAGGGGTTCCTGTGAGTGCCCCTCTTTATGTATCGATATACATTTGAAAAATATAATTGCATTTCATTGATGCAAGACATTTACGATGGATCGATTATGTCGCGGTGCTCTGCAGCAGACTCGTATCTCATTACCTGTTCGTTGGAAATGAGTTGTTTTTTTTTGTTTCTTGTGCGAAGAAAAGCACGCAGTCGGCTGAGCACAAATATTACCTTACCACATATTATGCCGCAGGAGATAAATATATACGCATAAGATAAGCATACGCGGAATGACAAGAAATATTCGGATACCTTCTATATAAATTCCAAGAGATTGTTTTCGACATTTTGCGAAAGTATCTCAATGTATGCGGTCACATAACTTGCAAATGTGCCTCAGTATCTATATATTAGGCTTGCAGGACAAGTACCTCCGCATCTGTTTACCAGAATACATTTGCAAATGTCTCTGCCAGGCCTTGCACAAGGGTTACGTACTTTCAGGCACCTTCTGAGTACCTATATTTTAATCAACAAGTAATCAGTAATTCCAATATCGCCTTGAAAGTGCCCACATCTTTCGGATACCAACGGTATGTAAGAGTCGTGCGTTCTCACCTTGTACTGTCATTCGCTTCACTGCGGTTTGAAACAGCCGGAGACATTTTTCTAAATCCCATATTGGCCTTCACAGCGAACACAGTCGGCGACTAGAGGCGAGTGGACGAAAATGTGGATGGCTCCTTGCGTCGTCTGCTAGCCACTGCTCTTTTACATGCTCGCGCACGACATACACATCCTCCAATGTATTTGTTCCCTAAGCTGGTGCAGTGTTGAGTGCTTCCATGTATTCTGATCCAAGTATAAAAGTATTACTTATAGTATTATTTACCTTTGTGCTGTAGTCTTCGCTCTTTATTAAAATCACTGAGAAGCTGTGCCGTGAGCGCGCTACGTAATGCAGCTCCGACACAGTTATTTCAGTTTGTGTGCTGTTGTACATGTCAAGTACACGGTAAAGTGTACTTAGCGTCCTTATGAATAAGTTGAACAGCACATCCTTTTTTATGTGCATGTGCATTAAAGTAGGCTTGTGTCAAATATTGTGATTTTATATAGTCACGTAGCTTGACTAACTGAGCCAGTTAACTGCCTTGGTTTCATGGAACATGACATCCAAAGCACTTAAACGCAGGTACACGTGTAAGTGATACGGAGTAAACAAGCTGGTGCTTCAACTCAGCGCTCAGTAACAGTGCTTTCGTTGTTGAAGCCAATAGTGAAAAATGAGCGAGAGCACAACACTGAAAACTTTCAGTAGCGTAACAGAAATGCCAACACTGTAGACAATAGAGAACTTAAAGGGACCCTGAAACGGTTTTGACGATTTTGTGCAAACATGGTGATCCAGTAGAGCGAGTCATTAGTATCATTTGAGGGCAGATTTCAGCGCTGTGCGTAATGTGTGGAATTTACAATAAGGTTGTCAACACGTGCATCGCAAAAGATCTCAGCGGCTCGCCAAAAGGCGTTTTCAAACGCCCCCGCCATCGACCGATCGAATGAGAGGTCGCTGATTGGCCCCGAACCAGTGACGTGCACGTAATTTTCAAAACCTAGCTGCGAACAACGTGCTTCTACAACATACTCCTTCGTTTCAGCCAACGCTGTCGTCGCGGCATCTGGCGGCGCACACGCGAGTGGCCGGCGCTCTATTACAGAGGCTGGCACTGCCGAGGCGGGCGACCTCAGTGAAGGTATCGGGACGCTATGTCACTACGGAGGGCTCGGCAGAGCGGCTAACGCGGGAGGCGCCGTCGTCGCTAGCGCGCACTCCGCAGCAGATCGACTTGAGGAGGAACAGCAGTGGTAAGGAAGAAGGCGACAGAAATAAGCCCATAGCTGCCTTAGAGCATGGTGCTTCGCTTTATTTACAGTGTGAGTGATTTCATAATTCTGTTGCCTAAGCAGTGACGCAATGTCAAAAAAATACGTTTCAGGGACCATTTAAGTATGGTGAAACAAAAAAGGACGGAGAGAACTGCCGAGGGCATTAAACTGTGAGGCTGGGTGATGTCAGTGCCCCAGTGAATAGCATATGACGCTTCTTTCACGTGCAATAAAAACGCTTTGCCTATTCCTACACTGACCTGAGATTTAAGGATGTATGTATTACCGTTTGACTGCAATTAATGTTTTTATTCAGATAACAACTGCCTTAAACCCCCCACAACAGAACGCTGATGTGCACATTTCAACGTGCGCCGGGGAACACCTATCCACACTCACGCGGTGACGTTGCTGCCACCTGCATGCCGATCTCGAGGCCAATGATTTCTGTGCTGATGTGGCGATGTGATGCAGGTTCTGTGTTTTAGAGATCTTTTTCGAACGATTCTCTCAGGCGGACCCTTCGAGAGTCGAGCCAAGGACAAAGCCGTTTGTCACAAAAAAACATTAAAACACAAACCTTTAATCTACACTTATGAAAAGGGGAAAAACGACAGAAGGATAAGCACTTGCGGAAACAACACACTGTGTGCAAAAACAGTTTGAATAAAAAACTCTATTGGTTCTCAGCGAGTCCTGGCAGTATAGCAATGAAAAGTTCCGGCAGTGATGTGCGGTGACGACGCGGTAGAAATGCATGCCTCTCACCAATTCGTCAGTGAGAGTGTTCAATGAATGGAGGTACAAACCACGGATTGTAATGAAGACTTACGACGCCTAGTCATGACGGATACGGGCGGCTAGTCAGCACATTCGGACGATAGCAGCATCCATGCCAGGCCGCTCGGTACAAAGCTCGGACCTGTAGCCCTACTGCTGCGGCGCTGCCTCAAGGCACGAAGGATGCCGGCTGGAGCCAGGAAACCGCTTGAGTTGCGAGAGCGGGAAATGGGTGAACAGGACACCCTGGTCAGGTGAGGCCCTCATGGCTCAAATCAGTGTGCGGATAGGCTGTCCCAACGCCTGGCCTGGTGGACAACCTTCCTGCTTCACTGCCTGAAACACCTGTCCACCTTCGGCGATGCAAGGTTCTGTTGGTCTCCTGTTTTCCGCGTGTTCCTGCTTGATTAGCCGTACGGAATCCCATCGAACTTTTGACTGGAGGACTTTAGTTTTATTGGTTGGCTGGTTGGTTCTTGCGTACCTTGGCGCCACCCACTCTGGGGGATCGGCCATGAACCGTAAAAGAGATATTGTTTCCTTGCTATGCCACACGTCCCGCTCTTCATTGTCGTCGTCTTCTCCTTCCCATTCCGTTTCATTCACGCACGTCGTTCATCATCATCTTGGTGTTCCACCCGTCACTTTCAGTACCCCACTTTTCAAACGCGCACTTTATTATTTGCACAGTCCACTGTGCCACACATCACAGGCGACAAGCCCGTTTGAAGTAATAGCATTTCTCGTTCAAAGAAAATAGAATGATCTGACGGGACCAGTCTTTTGGGACTTCATAAGTTGCGAGCGTGCTCTTCCCAGCTTCAAACGATAGTAGGACTTCCGCTTCTGTCGGGAATTCAGGGAGCCCAATCGTGATTAATCTTAAGTATGTCTTGCCCTCTGCGACTCGCCTGCCTTCCGTCGACGCGACAACGCTGCCCAGACCTTGGCCGCATTCCCCGAATACTGCACGTCTCGCTCTACACGAGTGTTCATTCTTAGCAAGTCTTTATCACAGACCTCAGTTCTCCTTCAGAAAGACTGACTGTTCCCGACCTCCACGTTGTCACTCGAGGGGTCCTGCTGCTCCATTATGCGCCTGTCGGTGTTAATGTCGGCGAACGGCGTTTCCCTCAGACGCGTACCTAGCCCACTCCAAACGCTTCTCTGAGGCCCACAAAGATAGCGAACACTCGATCTCTTTTGCCTGTACTGGGCCCGATGCGCCCATCTAGTTGTCTTGGTCTTTGCTCTAGTGTTGAGCCCACTGCGGCAGTGGGAAAGCATGTACTGATGCTTGGCGCTCCTAAAACCTGCACCAAGCATTTGGAACAATAGCAAACATTCTGTTTATTCAGGTTCTGATGATTCGCATCGTTACGATGCGGGCGTGCTCGGGCAAGAAACGTGAGCACAAATTCACACGAGAGCGCCCGAACACCCCAAATACAAGAACAGGGGTAATGTCAAGATTGCATGGTGTCATGGCATATAGTAAGGATTAAATCAAAATTGCAACTGACAAAAATTGGCAATACAAGTGGTTAAATATTTAGCACAACGTCAAGTGTTAATTAAGAAAATACAAGGTGAAACAAAAATGGATTAAACTGCAAAACCTCAAAGAATATATTAATAGTCACATAGAATGGGGTCACTTTAAGAAATACCATCATATGCTACGTAAGCTGCGTTTTCCAACAGAAATATTTCGGGAAATGTACTTATTCATAAAAAAACGCAACTGCATGACGTAGTTGTTGTTTTGTTGTTTTCTGGTGTCTTACATCCCAAAACCAGTTCTGATTATGCGAGGCGCTGTAGTGGAGGGCTACGGAAATTTCGACCACATGGGGTTCTTTATCGTGCACTGACATCGAACATTTCGCCTCCATCGAAATGCAGCCGCTGCGGCCGGGATCCGATCCCGCGCCCCTTGGATCAGCAGACGAGTACCTGAACCACTAGACCACCGTGGCGTCGCATGCATGACGTAGTAGCTGTCGTCGCAGTTCAGTTGGGCATAATGGAATGCGCCAGCATTTTTAATTCGAATTGGGTATAAGATGATGTCAATTTTCAGAGGTTACACGGTTAGCAAAGAGTTCTCGCAATTATACACGAGTTTTTTTTGTACATAATACATAAAAAATGCTCCTAAAGATTATGCACTGGGATAATCATGAACCGCCGGAGAAGTTGCGCAATGTGAGTATCATAATCAACATTGCCAATATGACGTAACTCTTTCCCCTTGTAGTGCGTGTAGTTTGTTAATATTATGTAATGTGTTATTCATGGTACAACTGCAGTTTATAATCGATTAACAAATAGCAAAATACGACTTAGAACAGGGAATGTCGCAGGAGCCAACGTTTCGTCAAGCAGACTTGTCTTCGTCAGGGCGGCAACTGCCTTCTCCAGCGTTCGTTTATGTGCGCCTTTGCACACTCTCCCCCTCAGAAAGAGAGGAGAAGAAGAGCAGCGCGTGCGAACAAAAAAAAAGGGGGGGTTGGGTGCAGGGCTAGTTAGGAGCGAAAGCTTCCAAAGAATGTGCTTCTTATAAATATCTTGCAAATGCATTGTGCGCGCAGCTCTAGAAAACAGGATGAAAAAAGAACACATGCTCGGAGCAGAAGCTGCTCCTATACATGTCTCCCCCCCGTCCACCCCACACAACCTGCGCCGCACCAAATATGCGTTTCACTGAATCCTTGCGGCTAAAAATGTAACTACACTGTTGAACGCCGTTGTTCCCGTCGAAATGGATGGCGGCTCCGCACCTGAAAGTAGACTTTCTGGGAGAAACATTGTTAGCATGTGCATACCTCAACCTTTTGTCGTCTTTGTTAACCCCCCGACTCAAAGGTTCCCTTTGAAAGGTTTATGCCTGTAGGCTGGAGAGTATTGAACCTGTGTATGAGATACGATTTCCTGTATTTTCTGTCCCTCGACGAGTGGAAGTTTCCCTGATGTATGTAGTTTCAGTTCGTCGAAAATATGACCTGTCGTATTAAAATGTTGCGCCACTGCAATGTTGCGCCACTGAAACAAAACGTTGGCCCCTGCGACATTCCCTGTTCTAAATCGTATTTTGCGATTTATTCATCGATTCAAGCATCCATCTTCTCCTGAGCTTCTCTTCTAACTGTAGTTTAGATGTGAAGAGAATAGTGCGCTGTAGAGGAGGAGGAGGAATAAACATTTATTTTGAGAAACAGTGAGTTTCGTCAGAGGTCGGCGGCTCTCTCAGTCAATAAAGCCTTTGGCTGATGCCGCGGCCCGTGCCCGGTCCACCAGACTTCGTTGGTCCTCGAAGCTTTGGGCTGTTAACATTGCCTCCCACGTTTCTTCAACCACTTCTGGCGGTTCTGGAGCGTCATCTTCAGCGTTGTTTTCTCGGTGTGGGCACACCAGGACCATGTGTTTGGGAGTGCCCGCTACATACGAAAACGGTATAAGTATGAGAACTGTGTGTGTGTGAATCCAGTGCATAATAATTCCATGTATGTATGTGTTCGTTTGCAATCTTCGGAGGAATTTGGCTTCTTTTTTGCTTAATTTTGGATGCCGTTCGGAATATTGGCGCTTTTCCAGTCGGCAGTGTTGCAATATATTCGGCATACTTGATTGCAATGTCTTCGACCCTCGTCGCTTTGCGGAGCCCCTGTGGTAGGAGATTCAGGCTGGTGTGCTCTCGGGCGACAGCATCTGCTGCTTCGTTTTCTGCCAGGTGTTCGTGACCTGGGGACCATACGACGTGGATTTGCCGAAGCTGTTGTCGAATGCCTATTTGTTTTAGGATCTTCACTGCGACAGCAGAGACACGGCCTTTCTGAAAGTTTCGACATGCGGTTTGCGAGTCACTCAAGACGACAGCTGCCACTTTGCATGTGGTAATGGCGAGGGCGATGGCAACTTCCTCCGCCGTTTCTGGATTGCTGGCGGCTATGGTGGCGGAGGTTAGCTCACTCCCTTGGTTGTTGGTCACTTATTGCGTACGCCTGTATCCTTCGCCGCATCTGTATAGCTCATGTCAGAATCATTGGAGTATTTCTTGTTTAACCATCGAATTCTAGCTTGTCTTCTGTCGTATTATGTGGCGTGCATGCTGCGAGGTATTTGATCGACTGAGATGGGGTCTCGGAGAAGTGCCGGTAAGCGATCTTTCACATCGGATGCTGCGATAAAGTTTTCGCTGTATGCTAATTTACGAAATACTGCTCTGCTTGTTCGAGACAGCTTAAGACATTCCAGCTGGCCGGCCTTGTGCACTTCACTCATTTTTTCCTAGGTGTTATTGAGGCCACGTTTGAGGCTTTTGGAGGTTGAAGTCGTACTGGGAGGTACCAGGGCGCTCTTGACTGCTTTTCTGATCATTATGTTCAGCTTTTCAATTTCAGCCTTTTTGAGAAGTAGGTACGGTGTACTATATCTGTGTCAATTCCAGGATTATACTATATGCTTTGTTCAATCTCTAAGCATATGCCCTGCTTTTTCTTGTTTCTTTTTATACTTTGTGCATATGTCGTTCCGTGCTTTGTCTTCCGTGCTTTGTCTGGGAGAGATGATCAAGCATATCCAGTTTATTGTTTCAATGTATCAATGTTTCAACATGTCTCAATATTACATGCGCGGTATTATGTATGTACGTATATGCATCTAATGATTCTTTTGTATTATATACATGGCTCTGTAAATGTAAATTTTTCTTTCTTCTTTTTCTAGTACTTATTATGGCCTGCGTGCCACACTGTATTGGAGCAGAGGCCTTTGTCACGATACAAGCTTTTTGTCTTTGCTCCATATTCAGGCCTTTGTGCAGAAAGAACTCGATAAAGTATGTGAGTGTGAATATGCAATCCGGCTTATGAGGAGGGCTTGCATTATCTGGATGATTTCGTGCTCTTTGAATCCACTTCTTTGAATGGTTATGCGCCGAATGAGATAAGTGATTTGTGTTAGGGTCTTCCGAAGCTTCGGAAGTGTAGCGGCACCAAAACCATTTTTATGTACTGCGAGAACAAGGACTCAGAAGGAGTCAACTTATGGGATGTCGATTCCGCGGAGTGTAACCTTGGGATCTGGGACGACATAGGCTGTGTTCTTCCTGGGGTCCTTGCCTTGAGTACAAGCACTTCCTATTTTCCAGGGGCGCATTCGAGACCACATTTTGCGAAGTAGTGTTCTATCAGATGGATCGCTTCTTGGAGGGCAGGCACATGGCTACCTGTCGGTTGTCGTGCTTTTGTTCACAAGTCATGTCATCGTAGTATACTGCATGGCTTAAACTTTCGATATCATAAGCTGTTGCGGGAGCTTCATCATGGCAATTTTGAAGAGCATAGGCGAAAACACTGACCCTTGTGGAGTGCCTTTGTTGGACATTTTGAACTTGTCGCTTCGGAGGTTGCTGATACCAACCATGGCCTTGCGGTGTTTGAGGAAATTTTGTAAGCATTGGTACATTCGGATTCCGCAGTTTGTGTCTTGCAGATTCTGGAGAATCGCTTCTTGCTTCACATTATCGAATGCTCC
>JABSTT010000576.1:0-11155 GCA_013339685.2 Hyalomma asiaticum | reverse complement strand
TGTAGCGGCACCAAAACCATTTTTATGTACTGCGAGAACAAGGACTCAGAAGGAGTCAACTTATGGGATGTCGATTCCGCGGAGTGTAACCTTGGATCTGGGACGACATAGGCTGTGTCTTCCTGGGGTCCTTGCCTTGAGTACAAGCACTTCATATTTTCCAGGGGCGCATTCGAGACCACATTTTGCGAAGTAGTGTTCTATCAGATGGATCGCTTCTTGGAGGGCAGGCACATGGCTACCTGTCGGTTGTCGTGCTTTTGTTCACAAGTCATGTCATCGTAGTATACTGCATGGCTTAAACTTTCGATATCATAAGCGTTGCGGGGGCTTCATCATGGCAATTTTGAAGAGCATAGGCGAAAACATGACCCTTGTGGAGTGCCTTGTTGGACATTTTGAACTTGTCGCTTCGGAGGTTGCTGATACCAACATGGCCTTGCGGTGTTTGAGGAAATTTTGTAAGCATTGGTACATTCGGATTCCGCAGTTTGTGTCTTGCAGATTCTGGAGAATCGCTTCTTGCTTCACATTATCGAATGCTCCTTTAACATTAATCGTGTTTTCGGCGACGCGCTACCACTGGGACTGAATCGCGAGTGTACTGTGTGCGCATGCCTTGTTTGTATGACTGCCGAAATGTCTCAATTTCGCTGCGGCGCCCGAAAGCGCTACGCGCCCGCATTTCTCGAATTTCCCCGCTGGGAAAATTCTTCTGTAAGAGGAAGGGATTGTGACGTCCCCGCTGACACCGACTGGACCCCGGGCTTGTTAGCTGTGACATTTTCGTTCGTTTCTTGGAGCCTCTCCTTGGCAAAACGAAGAACCGCCAGAGTGATGAATGCGCGTTTCGGAGCTAGGTTCCCGGAACGAATCTATTGACAATCGTCGCGGGCCCACCGCGCAAACACCCGACGATCCGGCGACGGCGTCTCTTGCTATATATACGGGCAATGCAGCTGCGAGGCAACGTGCGCCCCCTCCACTTTATGGCCCGGGCGCGGCAGAACGCCTTTTGTTCGTCCCATCCATGCGACCGGCCAGGACGGACATTCCGTCAAACCCGGCAGCCCCCGGACTCATTAGCGCGCCCTCCGTCGATGGCCACTTGCGGCGTTCAAGGGAGAAGAAGCGGTGCCTTCTGATCGTGAAAGCAGGGGATGTAGAGTTGCAAGGTTGTGGCCCGGCCTGAACATCTGGACGCCAAGCTCCGAGAACCAGGGCGAGAGGGGGCGGCCGGAGGCTTTTCGGAAAAGCACAGCGCTCTTGTGCGCGTCCCCCCCCTTTGAGGCGACGCGCTTTGTCTGAGCATTGACATTCTTGGTCGCCCCTGATTCATGAGCCATCCTACAGCTCGCCTGTTTTCCTCTCCAAAGTTGTAGTTTGTATGTTTTACTTGCTCTACTTTGCTTGAGAGAGAGTTTTACCACTGGTGTTGGCTGCGGGGGCGGATGCCGAAGCTGTCACAGACTGACTGACAAGAATATATGCCGCGTCAGTAATTTCAATTGGTTAAGGGTCACGGAGGGGCGGCGTCGAGGTCAGGAAAAGCACCCGCGGACAACGGAGAACGGAGAACAGAGCAGAACGAGAGAAGAGATCCAAGAGACGGCGAAGAGATGCGGTGACCTTCCGTCATGTTGAAGTGCGAGTCTCGCTTACGATCCCTCGTGTGAGCCGCGCCGTTCGGCTCCCCAACCTCGGAGAGATGTAGGGGTTGCGAGAGCCTGATGTGAGCAGCAATGATCGGAGATCGGAGATCCGTGAGCTACGACGACTTCGAAGAAGACATCTGAGCCCCCCCGGCCCAAGCACCAGTCCACATGCCCGGCGACGTGACCTATGCGCCGATGGAGACCTCCCAGATAAGCGTTCCTTCCGTTTCGGCAGCGAGCGAAATTGAGACATTGCGCCTTTAGTTGTGGTAGACTGTTACATCGGTAGTTTATTGATGAGCTTGTTTGCCATGTTGGTCCCTGTATTGTACTGCCATGCTTAATGATTGCCTTGGTCGTATCGTCGCGTTTACTAATTGTTAATTGTAAATTCAGTCATGTTCGTACATTAAACTGCATGTTTTGTTAACTTAATTTAGCCTGATGCCTCTTTTCTTCCCAGCCCCAGCACGAATCCGTTTTGAGGTTAAATGTTGTTGAGATGTGTGGCCAAAGGGGGATGAGCGAGGTTGGTTGTGGTGTTTTGTTAGAAGCGGAACGGCAGGCGTGGTAGTGAAGAGTGTTGTGTAGCGCGTGGGACTGCCTACCCCCCCTTTGCGCGTAGTAGTGGGACGTCTCACATTCTCGGCCTGTATGCAGAAAAAAGATCGCTGTTTCGCCAGAAGTGCGACGCAATGAATGCGATAGCAATGCATTATATAGCGTATGAAGTAAGAGTACCATCTTCGGGGGCAATCTGAATTGTAGTGAACGTGGGCTTATTAAGAAAGTATGCAGTTGCGTAAAGTATCATGTGACGGTAGAGCGGCAGAGACAACGGCCCAGCAGAGCTGCGAGCTCACTCATGTTATTTTGATCTCTTCCGGCCCGCGCTTCACACCGCGCGAACGCGCTAATCAGCGTGCACTTTGCACCATTAAGAAACTTGGCCCAGCACAGCGGCATCAAGCGAGCACGTTCTTTCGGGCAGTCGTGAGCGCTGTGTGGCGAGGGCATTGCCATCGTTGCGACTATATGCGAGACGCCTGAAACGGAGGACGCGATCAAGGCGCTTCTACGCAGTACGCTGCACGTCTGATGGCTGCCGAGATAGCGCGCGCGCCAGCGATGGCGACTGCGCGAAGTCCGCAGTAGTTGCTCAAGCGACAGCCTCCTCCCAACAACTCACTCACACGCACACATACACTATCGTGTCTTTTGATGCTCGTTAAAGACAGGCGGGCGTTTCCTCTCCGCTTCGACGCAGGCCTCCCGGGCGGTGTTACGTTATCGCATGCGCCCTCCGAGCGACGGAGATGGGCCGGGCTCGTTTGATCTCTGCTTCAGCCGCGTTCGTCCGCCGCTCCCGTGCTTTTACCCGCGGGTAAACGGTATGATGCGCGGAGGATTGCTATCATTTGGACATTATATGGGACATGACGGCGACGGCAAATACCCGTCGAGACTCTCCATATAACTGCTGTCGCAAAAAAAAAAGAAGAATGTCGGTAGGTTGCGGGATGGGCACGCGTAGGTACACCGAATTTGGATTTCCATGGCGACAGAAACGACGCGCTTGAATGATAATTTGGTTGCCAGTGGTCGGTGAATGAAAGACTCCAAAATATAAAAATGTCGAGCATTCTTGCGGCAGGAGATGAGCAAGGGAACGCACTAGCACAAACGCAACATCTGGACGTAACAAGCAGAGCATTTTGTATCCACAGAATTGTTCAAAAAGCGCGAACGAACGTTGTATAGACTGACGCTCCAGTATATAGTGGACCAAGCTTCACCACATGAGCTTTCGTGTTTTATGATGTGCAAGCGGGGATGAAATTTATCGTAGACTTGCGCTAAGGCTATGCGGTGTATACCTTGGGCACCAAAATTTTCTCGAGTGTACTATTTAAATGACCTCCCTTAGACCGGGTAAACTGGCACAAGTACTGTGATATTCATGTCACATTCAGCCTTACCTGGACAGCCTATATTAATTTATAGATATAGTAAACGCGATTTGGTTACTTAAGGCGAATCTTTTTTTCAGTACTCCTGACTGTTCGAAGTCCTTGCTTCACAAAGCTCTAATACTGTAGAAATTAGAATACGCTAAGTAAGTCTGGGACGCAAATAAAATTAACTTAATTTAAGCATTATGATTATTTCAGAATAACGCTGATCGTTTTATTATTTCGAATTACAATAGGACTGCGAGAGTAACAGCCATGTAAACTAGGTAGTGTTGTACGGAACGTCGTTCCAAGGAACGACGTTGCTGGAACGAGTTCCTTTTAGGAGGAACGAAGGAACGCCATCGTTTCTTTTAGCGTTGGCGGAACTGTAACGGTAACGCGTTACATTTACGAGGGAACGGCGTTCCTTCTATACTCTTCCGCTCCCGACGATCGCACGTACGCAGCACGTATGCAGGGCGGATATGCAGGGCTGCAAGCCCTCCCTGGATTCCCCGTTTTCCTGCCGCCAGTATCACTCTCTCATAGAAAATCAAGCGCGAAAACGCCATTCTACTGTGGCTTCGATGATTCGACGAGGGTGACGCTTCCCCTTCTTCGCTGCGGCTGCATGACGTTAGGGCATCCCGCTACTCCTTAGCGGTGGCCGCTTACTATGGCCATTGGACAAGTAGTTTCCGGCTGTCAGCCAGCCCTGCATGAGTGTACGGCAACGCGGGAGGAACCGCATGCAACAGCGAAGTTCCTTTCAGTCTCTTATGATCCCGCCGCCAGGGCTCCCTCCGAACTAAAACGCTGTCAACGCGTTCTTTACCATCGCCTCTCCCCGCATTGGTTCTGAGAACGCGGTGGTGACCATGGTTGCCCATACTTGTAAGACACTTTGTGCGTCAATCTCTTCAAGGTATTTTAGTTCAACTTAACGGGCTGCGCCTTAATTTAGCGTCAGCAGCCATATGCCCTCGGCAATTAAACGAAAGGCTTCTCATATGCAGGTGCTCACGCGAACGTGTGCTGAATATGCTACGTGCGTGCGTGTTTGTAATGCTGAGCGAAGTTAACATCGTTCTAACCCGGATCTGGTTAATTATCTTCCTTAATGCCCAGTTTGTTTCTACCAAAAACTATAGTTTCATTGCCACGCGGCCAAAAGGCTAGCTACAGAGGAATAATCAAACATTTTTAGCTCACCGTATACCGTCCCCTTTACTGGACAGCCCCATTTGCTGTATAAAAAAGTCTTGCCAACCGTACTTGTGCAGTGTGTCTTTTTTTTTCTGTCTTTTTTTTTTTTTGGTTGGCGTCCTGTCAAATTATGGATGTGAGGCTCTTTACTTTCTTGTCTATTTCCTGCACCACAACAGCATTTCGCCCTTGCATGAATGTCGGTGTGCCTACGAAATGAACAGGCAATTAATACTTATTCCTAATGCCACGAAGAAAAGAAGAAAACAGTCTCGCGTTATTTAATTCGGCGGTAAACGCACAAAATAGCAATATTAAAATTCCTCACACCGACATACGTTCAGAGCAGCTGTAATTAACAACAAGAGTATAGTACATCACAAGTTCTTTAAAGATGATGAGAACTAAGTAAAAGCAACCGGAAATGCCAATTAGATTATTAAAATGCTACAAAGGCTATCAATTTTGAGCAAGATCGTTTAGGATCGGGAATGCTGACGACACTGGGGAATCTTGTTCGAGTATTTCCGCGCAATGGCATGGGTCAGGCACAAACCTTTATATACTATCCTAAATCAAAGGGTCTATTATTAGCTTTTGGTGTCAGATGCATCGCGGTTACATGCATTGGTGCATGTTTGTAACTACCTATTTCCACATTACACGCGCAGTATCCTGGCTACGCATCTGAAGACTGAAGTGGAAAGTGCCATATGTGTCGCACTTATAACAGACTAGCGCCAAAGATGCAGTGGAGTTGCCCGTAATATGTTCGGTGCTGCTTGAAAATATATGCCGTGGAGCGCTTCTTTAGACATTTCTTTGTCTACAGCTATTATACTGCCGGTGACGTTCAAATTCGTGAAATATACATAGGTCGATGTGAGATTTAGAATGTTCACTTTATTTTTCCTCGGGATTAATTTTCAGTTTTAGAAATGAAATGTAACGTTAATGTAACGACACGTCCCAATATACGAAATGTAACTGGAACGCGTTCCTTTTTTATTAAAGGAATTTGTAACGGGAACTCGTTACAACATGGTGAAGGAACGAGGAACGAGTTTCCGTTCCTGTTTTGGAGGAACGTGTACAACACCGAAACTAGGCGTCCATCTCTTGCAGCTCGGCGCTCAATCTTCCGCTTGTCATTATTTCACAAATGTTTTCACAATACAGCACTGCATTATGTATTTATCCATACTCCACACTTCTCGTCACATCGCTCATTCTCCTAAGTTCGCGTCCGAGTTTTGCAGCTCAAAAGAATTCCAGTCATTCGTATTTCGGACGTCGCTGTAGTGGAACCGCTTTAATTTCCGCACACGTTGTATCCATCAGTGATAACTCCTTATGTCGTGATGCCTGACACTACAATGCGACTTTACATACTTGTACATATTGTAGTCGCCTCTTTCATTTTCCTGCTCATTGTAATGCTACCGAGTTACGCAGTCAGTTGTACTTCGTATGTTGTACAACGTCTTGCATGACCCGTCAGCCACGCTCCTCCGTAATGCCTTGACACGGCCTGAGGGCACAATAAACGAAATGGACGTGAAAAAACAAAGAAAACTTTTACGTTTCTCCTTTCGCGTATTAACGTAATGTTGGCGTTTTTACATCTCACTGGTACACTTCGATTCTCGAGGCACTGCAGGTGTCTGCGGAGTGCTGCAGGCCCTTCACCTACAGTACCCTTCATCTTTGATCAATTCGACTGCTATACCGTCTGCTCCAGCCGTTTTCCAGCGGGCGTGCTTTCTATGGCCATTCTATCCTCATCGACAGTTACGTTATTCGTACTTCACAGTCTTGTTAGATTTTACATTCGCTCAGGGCTGGCTTACTGGTCTGTGAACTGTACGGTTCAGAATAGATGACTTCTGTCACTCTCATTGTACGTATCATTGAAGTTGTTAACAACATAACGCCTCGCTTATCGTTTATTATATGGTTTCTTTTTAGCTGCGCTTTGATGCTGCCGCCTTTCTTTACTGCTGCCTTTCTCTTCTTATGGCTTTCTATGTCACTGGCTTCCTTCTTGTTGATTAGCTTCGACAATGCAGCATACTTGTATTTCATCTGTTGGGGTAGTCACATTTATCACATGTCGCTTCCTTATTAAGTCTTTTGTGATTTGGCCCTACCACGGTGGTCTAGTGGCTATGACACTCGGCTTCTGATCGTCGTGGGATCGAATCGCATGCTTTCGTGGCGCGAAGCTATGCACAAACACATAGCTTTGCGAGATGCTCTGTACCGGACGTATAGATGCACACGGTCTCTGTCTTCTTTTTCTTGTGCTTGCACGTGCAACACGTGCGCCCGCCAGCCGCAGTTCTGCCAATGTAGTACTGGGCTGGGGTCACGTGCGCAAGAGAAGAAAGAAGCGCGCATGCGGACGCCGCACATTGGGCATTGCATAGAAGTGGACGCGCACTCTCGGGGACCGGAACTAATGAGGATGATAATAGTCTTGTGATACGCACCGCAATCTCTGCGAGCTAGGAATCGTCCCACTTAAAATGTTGTTTTACCCTGACTACATCTATAGGTTGACCTGTTTTAAGTGGATAGAACTGTTCTTGTTCTCTCCAGGTTGACACCAATTCTCGCTCTCATGAGAACATATTTTATTTGTGCATGTTTATAACACGAGAGTTAAGCCTACGTTTTCCACGTCATGTATATATAACGCAAGAAGACTACTCTTGTACACGCAGTCTGCACAAATTACAACGCCGTGCATCAGTTTGAACGATCCGCATGTAACAAAGAAGACAGTTTTGCATGAGAAGGATCGATTAAGTAAACTTTACTGCGTGCCTGGAAATGTACTTCACGTTGGGCTATACGTAAGTGTGGGACTATAACCAGCGTTTCAGTGGTCTTCTTTGTTTTTATTTTCACAAGTATTCACAGTTATAAAGCTATTTATTTTCCATATCGGCTCTCGAAACAATAATGCTTTTTTATCATTCCCTCACAAACACACCTGCTTCACTTCAACCGCATTATCACCGCATCAGTTTTTATTATTTCAATTACTTTTTAATAATAAGCACGTGACTTGCCTTCGCTACAAGCGACATTAAAAAGCCGTTGTCGCGCTTCCTATCAAAGCAGTTATCATCATTTATTATTTAGTTTTTGGATACGTGCCAGGAGACCTTGTCCTCTTGGGGCGGCTGGCGTCACAACAGAACGTTGCTTGCCTCGTCGCACTATTGGCAGCTGGCGTGCGCTACCGAGGCGACACACTATACGACCAAACTGGCTCGCACCGTCATCTCCACCATATATCCATACGTTGAGGACGAGGCTGTAGACGTGAGTGCAGGAACCCTCTGTAACGAAGCGAATAGATATACATGGCCACCCGCGTATAGAGGAGCACACTGAATCTCTCCTCAAATATCGCCCGCTCGCTAAGGAAACTGATGATATCATCAGCGTCATGGTTGTGATCAGCCGGTTTTGTGCCCGCCGTAGGACGAAGCCCCTCCCAATCCCGCGCGAGCTGATTCAGTTTTATGCCTGCAAATTTGTCCATTTCATCACACCTACTATCCGCCGCCCTCGGCCAGCGTTTCCCATCCTCCTCTCTCAGTGACTGTGGGTTCTTTGTCCTACGCATTACGTGGCTCGCTCAGGTTCATATTTTTTTTCTTTCCTGTTCTTTTAATGGCAACAGGGACATCGGGTGCCCATGTCTGTTCCCTGATCCACTTTGAGTCGTGTTTACAAACACAAAGCTTGTCTGCAGGTTCATTTGCATCTCATACTGCGCTAAATTTCGGCGCCCACATATCTCGCATCTGTATTCGGGGTGCGGCGCGGAGCGACTGGAGGCGTGAATGGCAACGGTAAAATGTGCATATATATATATATATATATATATATATATATATATATATATATATATATATATATATATATATATATATATATATATATATATATATATGTGTGTGTGTGTGTGTGTGTGTGTGTGTGTGTGTGTACGCGCTTCACAGACAACCAGATACTCCAGACGACCACACAATTGCAAGTTTAGCTAGACTAGTCTTGGAACTCAATTCGTTTGAATTCAACAATGAATACTTTAGACAAGTTAGCGGAACGCTATGGGCACCAGGATGGCCCCTAGTTATGCCAATATCTTTATGGGACAACTGGAATCAAAATTTCTCTCTCAATCCCCTCTAAGACCACTTTTGTACAAGAGATATATAGATGATATCTTCTTTGTCTGGAAGCACAGCGAGGATGAACTGATAAAATTTATAACCGACTATCAACAAAACTGTATCGGAAACCTACCGATCGACAACAATATCTTCACTACCACAGCGACCACCCACGCCATTGTAAGAACAACATTCCATACAGCCAAGCACACCGTTTCAAACGAATCTGCTCAAAAGATGAAGATTTTGACTCGGCCGTCCTGAATCTAAAAACCGTCCTTCACAAACAAAAGTATCCGCCACGTGTTATCGACGACGCCATCCAGAGGGCCAAAACACTGAACCGACAAGACCTCATTTCGAACCGTCCCACACAACGCGACTCTCAACGTACAAACCTGTGCTTAACGTACAGCACGAATTTCCCCAATGTCCACAAAATCCTAAGGCGCCACTACAACATTATAGAACAAAGCGAGCGACTTAAGCGTGCATTTCCATCCGCCCCTTCCGTTACCTACAGACGATCACGTAACCTCAGGGACACCCTTGTGAACTCGCGATTAAATACATCACGGCCACACAACGGATGCAGGCCATGCCTGAAACCAAGGTGTCTTGTCTGTAAAGCAATGCAGCAGACGAGTACTGCCCACAGCTCCCAATCACAGTACTCTGTGAAAATTCGCGGTAATTTAACATGCGATTCCTCGAATGTTATCTATCTGCTGGAGTGTACTGTATGTAGAATGCAGTACATAGGTCAAACAGAAACCTCATTCAGGCTCCGCTTCAACAACCACAAAGCCCATGACAAATCTATTCCAAATCTACCTCTCTCGAAACATCTAAACCTTTCAAATCATTCATTCGATAAACTAACAGTGACACTATTAGAAACGGGCTTCAAGTCAAAGCGAGAACGTCAGCAACGAGAATCATATCTAATATACCGGTTCAAAACCGATCGAGAAAGGTATAAATGAGAACCCGGGAACCATCGCAATAATAAAATCATTGGCAAGCGTTTAACCTGTGGCACCGTATGTACAGCGGGAACCGGACCATTGAAATATGACGTGTTTTTCAAAGCGAATCATGTAAACCTGTTTGATGATTTCTCTCTTTTTTTTACTTCCTGACCATTCATCTTTTACATGCCTTATTCTAATTATTTCTCTGAAACTTTCCTTTTCTTTTTTTTTTCTTTTCTCCTGGATGTGGCCGAACGCGCAGGCAGGTCAGTGCACGTTTTTGCCTGTCCGGGCGCAGACTTCTAGGCGCCATCGCCACTGACGTCACTGCAATTGTACTCACCCACCCCCACCCGTTTTCTTCCTTCCTTCCCTTTTTCTGTTTTTTTTTCTCTTTTTTCCTTGACATTGACACACCTGAGGGGGGGCCTGAAGTGTACGCTTGACTATTGGGTCCAGCCACGAAAACCACTTCATAAAGAGGGGAGGGAATACAAAGGGGGCAGAGGGGGAACAAAATAATAATAATAATAAAAGGGGGGGGGGGACATGATGCCCGCATATGACGCACGTCGTCTGCTTTTCCTCCACTCTTTGCTCCGTTTCTTTCAGGTTCTCGATCTTTCCTGTCTTCTTTCTTTTCTTGTTCTCTCTAGTCTTTTCCTTTTTCATGCTCTTCTTCCTTCCTCTTTATTTTATGAAAATCTCTCTCAGATAGGTATAAATAGAAGCGGGAATACAACCATAGGCATTCCTGATGAAGGCCGGTCTCGGGCTGAAACGTTGAATAAACGCTTTCCGCATTTTTGTTGCCAATTCCGAGGGTCTACTCCTCTCTCTCTCTCTCTCTCTCTCTCTCTATATATATAATATATAGAGAGAGAGAGGAGAGACGTCTATATAGAGAGAGAGAGACGTCTATAGAGAGAGAGACGTCTATATATATATATATATATATATATATATATATATATATATATATATATATATTATATATATATATATATATATATATAAGCTCAAAAGGACAGAAAGTTGAGCGAGTTGTAACATTCCATAATCAAAAGAAGAGGCGTGCAGGACCACGGACACAAGAAGAGAAGTGAACACCACGACTCGGGCGTTCGTGGTGTTTCACTTCTCTTCTTGTGTCCGTGTCCTGCACGCCTCTT
>JABSTT010000575.1:0-10011 GCA_013339685.2 Hyalomma asiaticum | reverse complement strand
GAGAGAGAGAGAGAGAGCGAAAGGCGCGTGTAGGCTATGGAAACGTTGTTTGATTGATTGTGGTTCGGTTAGGAAGGGACGCTAATTTCTGCAACCCACGCAGGGAGCACGGCTAAGCGTCTGTGGGGGTAGGGGAAAGGGAGTGAAAGAGATAGAGACGAGAGGAAGGCCGTAGTGGAGGGCTCCGGAAATTTAGACCACCTGGGGTTCTTTAACGTGCACTGACAACGCACAGTACACGGGCCTCTGGCATTTTCGCCTCCATCGAAAATGCGACCGCCGCGGCCGGGATCGAACCCGCGTTTTTTGGGTGGCAGCCGAGTACCGTAACCACTACACCACCGCGGCGGGGGGGGGGGGTGGTTCGTTAGGAAGGAAGAGACGCTAATTTCTGTCTCCCATACTGGGGACACGGCTAAGCGCCTTAGGGGAAGGGAGAAGTGGGAGGAAAAGAGAGGATAGAAGTTTTAACAAGGGCAGAGGCCCGGACGTCGCATTGCGGTCAGCAGCCTGTCGGCAGGGGTAGAGGCGGCGAGGGTCCCGTACTCAGTGGTAGGCTTCAATACCCGTCTCGTCCAGGAACTCAACCAGGCTCCGGAGTGCTGGTAGATAGGGTCGAGACGGGAAGAGGAGGTGTTGCAGTGTGGTGGCAGGGAGACCCTGTCTTCTGTAGGCTGTGAGGACCCTTGAGCGTTCCTCGGCCAGTCCAGGGCACTCACAGAGGAGATGCTCGAGGGTCTCGGGATCGCCGCAACGGCTGCAGGCCGGGGAGGTGCAGAGTCCTTTGGCGTGGCGGCGGGCTGCGGTCCAGACGCAGCCAGTCCGCAGGCGCAGCAGGGCAGCTCGTTCCCTCCTTGTAAGGCCCGCCTCTGGAAGAAGTCTTGGTCCCCGCCCGTTGGCCACCCTTTGGTCTGGATGGACAGTGACGAGAAGCTTCCTGAGACGGGCCTGCGTGTGGTCCCTGGCCGCCACGGCTCGGGTGAAAGGGGTGCCTGGCTGATGAGCTGCCTTGGCCAATGTGTCCGCCTCCTCATTGCCGGCTATGCCCACATGTGAGGGCAGCCAGTGAAAGGAAACAGACACTCCCGACGCGCAAAGAGCCTGGAACTTGCATGCCAGGAGGTTCCCGGTAAGCCCAGCGCGGCGGGGATTGGCTAGGGTCTGCAGTGCCGCCCTGCTGTCGCAAAGAACGGCTACTGGCTCCGTTGGGATGTCCTCTGCCAGGAGGTCCGCCGCAAGGTGCAATCCTGCCAGCTCCGCTGCCGTGGAGCTCGCTGGGAAAGGCAGCCGGCACTGTCTGCTTCTGGACCTGGATGGGATGACGCACGCTGCCGCTGCGGACCCGTTCTGCATGACGGATCCGTCCGTGAACACCTGCAGTCGACCTTGGAGTTGCTCCTGAAGTTTGCCGATGGCTGCCTGCTGCAGCGCGGCCGCAGGCGTTCGTCGCTTTGATGCCCCATCCAGGTGGAGGTGGACCTCTGGTGGCCGATGGTGTGGCGGGGGTGGGGCAACGGGAACAGGCGGATACAGGACCATCTGGGTGGTAGAGCAGGCAGAGGCCACCCATCCGAGATCTGGGTTGGCTGCGAAGTCGCTCCAGGAGGGCGCCTCCATCGGCTGCACGATGGAGTCGGTCGATGTGGCCCAATGCCCGCTGGAGCATGCGTAGGGACAGAGGCCACTCTCCTGCCTCCGCGAGTGTCGATGCCACCGGGGAGCATTTGGGGAGCCCCAGGATGGCCCTCACCGCTCCCCTGTGGAGTCCCTCGAACAGGCACCGCCGGACTGGCGTCAGCGTTACCAGTGGAAGGGCATAAAGCAGCACCGAGGTCGCTGCGGCTTGGTTCAGTCGCAGCGCCCACTTTGTGGAGCAGCCACGGCCTCGTTGCTGCAGCTTGCTGATGGCCCCCTGGACTCGACGTACCTTAGCGGCAGCGGTCTTCGCAGCAGGTATCCACGTGAGTCGGTGGTCAATGGTGAGCCCCAGGTATTTCACCGTCAAACTCCATGGTAGGCTGCGGTTGTTGATCCGCAGCCGTTTCACGTAGACGCGCGCTGCTGCCGTCGGGTGTATCAGCAGGGACTCGGTCTTGGTGGCGGAGACCTTGAGGCCGATCCCTCCGAGGTAGGTGATCACTGCATCAAGGGCAGACTGCAGCGACCTCCTGATGGCCGGGATGGACCGCCGTGGTCCCCGGACCCAGAGGGCCACATCGTCTGCATAGACGGAGCAGCGGACCGGGAACCTGGTGTCCGACGGGAGGGAAGCTGGGAGTCCTGCTAACGCCAGGTTGAAAAGGAAGGGGCTCAGCACAGAGCCCTGTGGAACACCGGCTGTGATGTCCCGGGGTTGGCTGGTCTCCCTTCCAACACGAACGCAGAAGGTTCTCCCGGACAGGAAGGCGGTTACGAAGCCTCGGAGATGACCGCTGATGCCAAGCCGGTCCAGGGCCGCCTCGATGACTGCATGCGGGAGCCCGTCGAAGGCGCTCTCGACATCCAGCAGCAGGAGCATGGCCACGTCACCGCAACTCTTGGCGTCCTCGAGGGTGGCGACGACATCTGAAATGGAGTCTGCTGTGCACCGGTGCCGCCTGAAGCCCGTCTGCTGCTCCGGGAAATAGCCCAGTTGGTCAGCAATCCACTCAAGTCTCTCTAGGGCCACCTTCTCCATCACCTTGCAGGCGGCCGAGGTGAGAGAGACTGGCCTGTAGGAGGAGAGAGCCGTGGCTTGCTTGCGGGGCTTCAGGATGGGTGCCACTACCGCTAAACGCCAGGGTTGCGGTAGGGCTCCGGTGCTCCAGACGTCATTGTAGTATTCGAGGAGCTGCTGACGACCGGCTCCGTCAAGGTTACGGAGCATCTGGAAGGTGATGCCGTCGGCCCCCGGAGCACTGCGTCGCCTGGACCCCTCGAGGGCTGCCACTAATTCACGTGGAACGCTCTACCGCCTCGCAAAGAAGGAGAACGCGCCCTCACCCGCGAGAGACAACGTTGGCGCAGGCAGCGTCGCCTAGCGAGTTTCTTGATTGAGAAATACCGACTGCTCGCGTTGGAGAAGCGTACACCGGCAACCCATATATATATATATATATATATATATATATATATATATATATATATATATATATATATATATATATATATATATAGGCACTGCACCTTGACTTGCAATGACGTGCCGGTGGGAGATTTCACTTGACCATAATTCAACCATGAGGATTCGTAGCGTGCGCGTTAACTAAATTAATCCGGAACTCGGCACGATCTACGATTAACATCCCGAGCTTCGCCCACTCATCATCGTTCACTCCGTGGATATGCTGTAATTTTTAGGGGCGAAGCTCCTCTTAGTCTAACATTGTCACGCGTCAGTTGTCAGGCGTAACCTGCGTGCTGGGAGGCACGCGCTCGCCCTCGGCGCGTGCCTCTGCTGTCTTGTGAGAGAGAGAGACAGAGAGAGAGCGAGAGGCGCGCGTAGGCTATAGAAACGTTGTTTCTTAGAGGAACGCTCTACCGGCTCGCAAAGAAGGAGAACGCGTCCTCACCCGCGAGAGACAACGTTGGCGCAGGCAGCGTCTCCTAGCGAGTTTCTTGATTGAGAAATACCGACTGCTCGCGTTGGAGAAGCGTTCACCGGCAACCCATATATATATATATATATATATATATATATATATATATATATATATATATATATATATATATATATATATATATATATAGCATCCGTCGTAATAAAACTAAATAAGCGGTATAAACTTAAGATAATCCAGGGATATGCGCCAACAACGAGCTACGACGATGAACAAGTAGAGCAATTCTACGAGGATATCGAATTAGCAATAAAGAAAGTACGGACGCAATACACAGTAGTCACGGGGGATTTCAACGCAAAAATAGGAACGTAACAAAGTGGAGAGCTGGCGATAGGCAACTACGGCGTCGGCCGTAGGAATAACCGTGGGGAAATGCTAGTCCGCCGCGGTGGTGTAGTGGTTACGGTACTCGGCTGCCACCCAAAATACGCGGGTTCGATCCCGGCCGCGGCGGTCGCATTTTCTATGGAGGCGAAAATGCCAGAGGCCCGTGTACTGTGCGTTGTCAGTGCACGTTAAAGAACCCCAGAGGGTCCAAATTTCCGGAGCCCTCCACTACGGCCTTTCTCTCCTCTCTATCTCTTTCACTCCCTTTCCCCCACCCCCACGGACGCTTAGCCGTGCTCCCTACATGGGCTGCAGAAATTAGCGTCCTTTCCTAAAACGAACCACAATCAATCAATCAAATGCTAGTACAATTTGCCGAAAGGAACCAGCTTCGAATAATGAATACGTTCTACAAGAAACACAAGAACAGCAAGCGGACGTGGAAAAGCCCTAACGGGGAAACAAAGAATGAAATCGACTTCATAATGTGCGAACAACCAGGTATAATTCAAGACACAGAAGTAGTAGGGAAGATAAAATGCAGCGATCAGAGACTAGTAAGGGCAAAGATTGTACTTAACCTAAAGAAAACAAGAACTAATTTATTTACTAGAAGAAAATGTAATGTAGTGGTAACCAGAGCGAAGGACGACGAATTTAATGTTGCCCTAAGCAACAAGTTCGAGGCCTTAGACGGAAACGGTGACGATTTAGAACAAATAAACAAAACCATAACGAAAACAATCCTTGAAACCGCGATAGAAGTCGGGGGTGAAACAACAAAGCAAGCAAAAAGTAAGCTGTCCCAATCTACCAAGGACTTAATGAAAAAACGCCAACAAATGGAAGTAACTTCATCAAAAGATAAGATAGAATTCGCAGAACTATCAAAATTGATCAGTAAAGCCAGGCAAAGAGATGTAAGAAACTTTAACATGAGAGAAATAGAGAAAGCAGTAGAAAAGGGCACCAGCATTAAATCGGTCAAAAATAAACTGCACTTAGGACAAAACAAAATGCATGCGCTAAAAGATAAACAAGGTAACGTAATCAACAGTTTTGCCAAAATAGTAAAGGTAGCAGAATATTTCTACTCGGAACTGTACAGCTCTCAGGCAGACCAAACAACCCTAATAAATATAGAACCAGAGGAGAACACCGAAATTCCATGTATAACCGCTCACGAAGTCAAAAAAGCTGCCGAAGATATGTCCCGCGGTAGAGCAGCTGGTGACGATGCTATAACAGCCGACTTGATCACAGACGGAGGAGATATTGTACTTGAAAAAAAACTTGCACCGCTCTTCAAGAAATGTATAAAGATATGTAGCGTACCGCGCAGCTGGAAAAATGCTAATATAATCCTTATCCACCTGAAAGGTGACATAAAGGACTTAAAGAATTACAGACCAATCAGCCTACTCCCAGTATTATACAAGCTATCCACGTCGACAAGGGGTACCTGGCGTAAACGTGAAAACCATAAACAATACGGTATATAAAAAGATTGCCCAGTCACACATGAGAGAAGCAGAGAAATCCCGATCAGGAGAGGTGTGAGACAGGGATATACAATATCCCCGATGCTATTCACTGCATGTTTAGAGGATGTCTTTAAACGGCTATACCGGGAAGAAAAGGGCATTCGAATAGACGGAGAATATCTAAACAATTTAAGATTTGCAGACGACATTGTGCTCTTTAGCAATGATGGTGACGAATTACAAAACATGATTGATGACCTAAATAGGGAAAGCATTAAAACTGGATTAAAAATGGAGAGGCAAAAGACCAAAGTTATGCTCAGTAGCTTAGCTAAGGAACAGGAATTTAAAATCAACAATGAACCCTTACAATGTGTAAACGAATATGTATATCTGGGACAGTTAATATCAGGAACTCCTACGCAGGAAAACGAAATTCTCCGTAGAATAAGGCTGGGCTGGACGCATTCGGGAGGCATTACGAAATCATGACCGGAAACTTGCCGCTCTCATTAAAGCGAAAAGTATTCAGTCACTGCATTCTCCCAGTACTAACGTGCGGTGCAGAAACATGGAGAATAACGAAAAAGCTAGAGATGAAACTAAGGAGCGCGCAACGTGCAATGGAAAGAAAAATGATAGGGGTAACGCTAAGAGATAAAAAAACGAGCGGAATGGATCAGAGAACAGACAGGAGTAGCCGATATTATCTTATCAACTAAAAGAAAGAAGTGGACCTGGGCAGGACATGTCATGAGGACGAAGGATATAGGTGGACAGTAAGAGCGACGGAATGGATACCAAGAGAGGGAAAGCGCAACAGAGGTAGGCAAAAGGTTAGATGGAGCGATGAAATTAAAAAGTTTGCGGGCGTAAAGTGGAACAAACTCGCTCAGGATAGGGTGGATTGGAAATCGTTGGGAGAGGCCTTCGTCCTGCAGTGGACCTAAACAGGCTGATGATGATAATATATATATATATATATATATATATATATATATATATAATATATATATATATATATATATATATATATATATATATATATATATATTAGAAACAACTTAATGAGCAAACAGACAATGAAGCCAAGGAAAGCATAGGGGCAGTTACTTGTGTTATTGTAATTGTGGAGAAAGTAGAAAGGAATTAAAGTGGGCGAAAAGACAAGCCTGCCTTCGGTGGGACCCGAACCCACGACCTTCGGATGTCGCGTCCGATGCTCTACCAACTGAGCTACGAAGGCGGCCCGTCCCCCCGTCCACTTTATTGTGTATTTATGTACATATTATCCTGGAGTGTTAGGCAGCGCCACTCATGGCCAAGGCGGCGTGCGGAACACACTTTTCTTGCCAAGAGGCGTCACGTAGAACGTGAACTTAGATGAGATGGCCGCTGCCCAATAAGCACTCGCATGCTACCTAAGGCGCCAAGTCTGCCGCAACGAGGCCCAAGCTATGAAATAACGAAAGGGAAGGGGTCAAGGGCTCGTTCTTTATTGTTAGAAACAACTTAATGAGCAAACAGACAATGAAGCCAAGGAAAGCATAGGGGCAGTTACTTGTGTTATTGTAATTGTGGAGAAAGTAGAAAGGAATTAAAGTGGGCGAAAAGACAAGCCTGCCTTCGGTGGGACCCGAACCCACGACCTTCGGATGTCGCGTCCGATGCTCTACCAACTGAGCTACGAAGGCGGCCCGTCCCCCCGTCCACTTTATTGTGTATTTATGTACATATTATCCTGGGAGTGTTAGGCAGCGCCACTCATGGCCAAGGCGGCGTGCGGAACACACTTTTCTTGCCAGAGGCGTCACGTAGAACGTGAACTTAGATGAGATGGCCGCTGCCCAATAAGCACTCGCATGCTACCTAAGGCGCCAAGTCTGCCGCAACGAGGCCCAAGCTATGAAATAACGAAAGGGAAGGGGTCAAGGGCTCGTTCTTTATTTGTTAGAAACAACTTAATGAGCAAACAGACAATGAAGCCAAGGAAAGCATAGGGGCAGTTACTTGTGTTATTGTAATTGTGGAGAAAGTAGAAGGAATTAAAGTGGGCGAAAAGACAAGCCTGCCTTCGGTGGGACCCGAACCCACGACCTTCGGATGTCGCGTCCGATGCTCTACCAACTGAGCTACGAAGGCGGCCCGTCCCCCCGTCCACTTTATTGTGTATTTATGTACATATTATCCTGGGAGTGTTAGGCAGCGCCACTCATGGCCAAGGCGGCGTGCGGAACACACTTTTCTTGCCAAGAGGCGTCACGTAGAACGTGAACTTAGATGAGATGGCCGCTGCCCAATAAGCACTCGCATGCTACCTAAGGCGCCAAGTCTGCCGCAACGAGGCCCAAGCTATGAAATAACGAAAGGGAAGGGGTCAGGGCTCGTTCTTTATTTGTTAGAAACAACTTAATGAGCAAACAGACAATGAAGCCAAGGAAAGCATAGGGGCAGTTACTTGTGTTATTGTAATTGTGGAGAAAGTAGAAAGGAATTAAAGTGGGCGAAAAGACAAGCCTGCCTTCGGTGGGACCCGAACCCACGACCTTCGGATGTCGCGTCCGATGCTCTACCAACTGAGCTACGAAGGCGGCCCGTCCCCCCGTCCACTTTATTGTGTATTTATGTACATATTATCCTGGGAGTGTTAGGCAGCGCCACTCATGGCCAAGGCGGCGTGCGGAACACACTTTTCTTGCCAAGAGGCGTCACGTAGAACGTGAACTTAGATGAGATGGCCGCTGCCCAATAAGCACTCGCATGCTACCTAAGGCGCCAAGTCTGCCGCAACGAGGCCCAAGCTATGAAATAACGAAAGGGAAGGGGTCAAGGGCTCGTTCTTTATTTGTTAGAAACAACTTAATGAGCAAACAGACAATGAAGCCAAGGAAAGCATAGGGGCAGTTACTTGTGTTATTGTAATTGTGGAGAAAGTAGAAAGGAATTAAAGTGGGCGAAAAGACAAGCCTGCCTTCGGTGGGACCCGAACCCACGACCTTCGGATGTCGCGTCCGATGCTCTACCAACTGAGCTACGAAGGCGGCCCGTCCCCCCGTCCACTTTATTGTGTATTTATGTACATATTATCCTGGGAGTGTTAGGCAGCGCCACTCATGGCCAAGGCGGCGTGCGGAACACACTTTTCTTGCCAAGAGGCGTCACGTAGAACGTGAACTTAGATGAGATGGCCGCTGCCCAATAAGCACTCGCATGCTACCTAAGGCGCCAAGTCTGCCGCAACGAGGCCCAAGCTATGAAATAACGAAAGGGAAGGGGTCAAGGGCTCGTTCTTTATTTGTTAGAAACAACTTAATGAGCAAACAGACAATGAAGCCAAGGAAAGCATAGGGGCAGTTACTTGTGTTATTGTAATTGTGGAGAAAGTAGAAAGGAATTAAAGTGGGCGAAAAGACAAGCCTGCCTTCGGTGGGACCCGAACCCACGACCTTCGGATGTCGCGTCCGATGCTCTACCAACTGAGCTACGAAGGCGGCCCGTCCCCCCGTCCACTTTATTGTGTATTTATGTACATATTATCCTGGGAGTGTTAGGCAGCGCCACTCATGGCCAAGGCGGCGTGCGGAACACACTTTTCTTGCCAAGAGGCGTCACGTAGAACGTGAACTTAGATGAGATGGCCGCTGCCCAATAAGCACTCGCATGCTACCTAAGGCGCCAAGTCTGCCGCAACGAGGCCCAAGCTATGAAATAACGAAAGGGAAGGGGTCAAGGGCTCGTTCTTTATTTGTTAGAAACAACTTAATGAGCAAACAGACAATGAAGCCAAGGAAAGCATAGGGGCAGTTACTTGTGTTATTGTAATTGTGGAGAAAGTAGAAAGGAATTAAAGTGGGCGAAAAGACAAGCCTGCCTTGTCTGGTCGTGGGTTCGGGTCCCACCGAAGGCAGGCTTGTCTTTTCGCCCACTTTAATTCCTTTCTACTTTCTCCACAATTACAATAACACAAGTAACTGCCCCTATGCTTTCCTTGGCTTCATTGTCTGTTTGCTCATTAAGTTGTTTCTAACAAATAAAGAACGAGCCCTTGACCCCTTCCCTTTCGTTATTTCATAGCTTGGGCCTCGTTGCGGCAGACTTGGCGCCTTAGGTAGCATGCGAGTGCTTATTGGGCAGCGGCCATCTCATCTAAGTTCACGTTCTACGTGACGCCTCTTGGCAAGAAAAGTGTGTTCCGCACGCCGCCTTGGCCATGAGTGGCGCTGCCTAACACTCCCAGGATAATATGTACATAAATACACAATAAGTGGACGGGGGGGACGGGCCGCCTTCGTAGCTCAGTTGGTAGAGCATCGGACGCGACATCCGAAGGTCGTGGGTTCGGGTCCCACCGAAGGCAGGCTTGTCTTTTCGCCCACTTAATTCCTTTCTACTTTCTCCACAATTACAATAACACAAGTAACTGCCCCTATGCTTTCCTTGGCTTCATTGTCTGTTTGCTCATTAAGTTGTTTCTAACAAATAAAGAACGAGCCCTTGACCCCTTCCCTTTCGTTATTTATATATATATATATATATATATATATATATAGGCACTGTACCTTGACTTGCAATGAAGATTTGGGGTGGGAGATTTCACT
>JABSTT010000574.1:0-10017 GCA_013339685.2 Hyalomma asiaticum | reverse complement strand
ATTAGCCAAACAACAACAAGCCATAAATGGCAGGTGTCTCTCGTTTCCCGTCGCCGTTTAGTGCAAACAAGACTCAACGTTTTCCGCCATACAGTGAGCAGTCAATATTTCCGGCAGGATTAAAAAAGCCCTCTTAAGCCCCCTTTCAGACGAAAATGCCCATAGACGCGCGTTTCAGGTATGTGCGCCTTTGTCCAAATAGGCGAAGGGCCAGCTGTTACAGGGCGCCGGTCGGAAAAATTTCGGGGAGGGGCGCTCTAGCCCGGTCAGCCCATGCCTGCCTATGCCACACCTCCTTACAGTGCCCAAGAACGCATATTTTAAATGGGGCATTGTCAAAATCGTAATAGCGCACAACGCGCCTGCTGTCACATTTGAAGTTCTTACTCTTAAGACTGTATCCCCGAAGTCGCACGCTATCCTCGTAAAGCGCCGAAACACTTCTGACCGAAGACGCTGGCGCGTACATGAGTTACATACACTGCGAGACGCACGCACACTCTGAATGGTCGTTTCAGCGACATTAAACGGATAATACCCACCATGCATATGCAACGGAACTAATAAAACGGGACATTACGTACAGTTTGTAACAGGACTTTTACTTTCAACTTCATAGACTCGCTAAAGCTGGTCAGGTCAATGGCGTGGAGGTAGCTATCGTGATGAGGGACAAACTTCATTTGAACCATCACTTGCAGGGAGCAAAAATTCCTTGCAATTGTATCCAGACAATAAAACCACGCCGGAAACACCAACAAATACTTCGCTCCACGCTGTAAGATTAGTTGCATTCTATTAGATGAATCCGGCTCAGCTGACGAACACTCGCTCACGGGCGCATGCACACAGGTAAACACGACATTGACTCCAAAAAAAAAGTTTACAGGGTAGCCTTTCCAATTTACAATGAAACAGAATTGAACGTAAAAGTCAAGAATGAAGTCTTATGTTTTAGGTTAGGCCATGTAGCTCTGCAAAAGTTAGCGTTAGTGGACGACATGCAGGAGCGCAAAACATGTGGACTAATTTACTGTGCGCGTGGTCTGCTGCTCTTAAAGGTCCCATGACACCAAAATTTCAAACGCAAGATGCTTGCGTTAATTGGTTTTCCTGCATACGAAGGCAACCTTGCCCGAGTGTTAGCGGCGAACGTCGCCTCTAAGTAATTTTAATATGGTTTCAAAGTAAGCGGGAATGCTCATCCGAGCTTGCAGCACCTCGCGACATCGCCACTAGTATGACGCGGTTAGTGGGCCATCTGTGACGTTTCACTTCTGTAAGTTGATATCGTGACGTCACAGCGAGACACGGGCGCGCCGCGCTATGGCCTCCGAGCGTGGCCTCCGAGATTGGCTGCCGCAGCCGATCGCGGAGGCCACGCCGAAAGCCGTATTTTTTTGCTTCCTCTCCGTGTTGGTCCCTCAAGCGGGTGCGGGTGCAAAGCAGGTGCGGCGAGCAGACGAATTCAGCAACTGGTCTGGCGCTCGCGCTCTCCGCAACGTCACCGAATCTTTAGCTCACGCGATCAGTGCCTGCGCTCCTGCGCTCACTTCCGACAGCCGCCGCGCTAGCCCCGCGGCGCTAGTTTCTTGCAGTTTCTGGCGCGCGTTTCGAAGCTTCATTAAAACTGAACAAAATTAACGATGCTGTGACTAATTAGACTTCACGCTGGAGAATTTGCCACTCCATGCCGTGATTACAAGACACTGTTCTACTCATTAGAACATAAAAGTCCCGAACAAAAAAATGGCTGTCATGGGCCATTTAAGACGTAGGTACCGTTAAAGTGGTTGTTGAAGGTGGCGCGCTCGACATCCGCCGCCAGATCGGACATCCAATTTTGCAAGTTAGAGATATCTGCTGCAGCTGTGTGCTTCCGAATTTTTCGAAATTTGTCCCTGTCTACTGCGTTCGAGGTCATTTTTTTGGGGGATTTCCTGGCTTGTATTTTGAAAGTGGTTGAGGTGATGTAATGATCGCTGCCAAGGGGTACACACGTGTTGTACCAGCGAATATCCCGTATGTTTTTGCACAGCGTGAGGTCTGGAGACGTATCGACAATAACACTGTTGCCAATTCTTGTTGCAACTTGCGTGTCATTGAGAAAGAAAAGGTCAAGATATTGTGCTGCAATCCAAATTTACTCCATATGGTATTGCATCTGCCGTGTATCGCCCTCCGGTATGTTGAACATTGAAATCCCCAACGATAAGAAGTTGAGCTCTTTCAGCTGCCCTAACGACTGTCTGAAGGAGCCTAGGTAGCCCAGTGCCCTCATCCTTAGGCGAGCTGTATATATCGACACGTGGGGGTGTTTTGGGGGACCGCCATTATCATCTTCTCGTGGCACGCCGGTTGTTTTGGTTGTTTGCGGGGAGCCCCGTAATCGCTTTCCGTTACGCGCAGTGAAGGCCACGTTTATCTTGCATGTCGCTTCGGGTGTTGACCGTTCATGAAACTGCGTGCCAGACGCGCACATTTGAGTGTCTTCTAGAATTTGAGATAATGTGAGAACGCGTTATCACAGATGTAAAAGCCGACGCATTTCCCCAATTTTCAGACTTGCATCGACCGACGACTCTTCACGTAGTCATGTTGCATTGTGATTTGCTTTACTTTGCTGGGCGCATGTACAGTCAGCGTCAAATGAAAGCCGAACAGCGGAGCGCGTGCCACAAGCATTAGAAACAGCTGCATAGTGCGCGCCGTCCAGTCATCAGCGCAGACAGGCCCACACATCGGGTTTGGTAGCACAGCGCCACCCCACTGAAGTGCGATTCTTTTCCCCTGTGTTCCCGCTCGGATATTTGAAAGGAAGAAAAAAAAAGAACACAGAAGCGAAAATTCTGCTCATTCATGCATTCGATCGGCAAACCTGCGCACCGTGGTATATCGCTCGCAGCTAGGTTATCGGCATGGGCGTGCCGATCGCTTGTGGTTGGTTTTTAGTTGCGGCGCTCCGCTTCAGCATTGTGGCGCTGTTGGCGTCTGGGCACGATACGAAAAAAGAATGAATATGTCTGGTGAAGATCTAGACATTAAAATTAACTGCTGCGTGAAGTCGTGACACGGAGGTCGTGCACACTATAATTACACTTCGAAACAAAGGTCCACTTAAAGGATCACTGACACAAAAAAAATTGCATCTTGTTTTTTCTATTGAAATAAGTAGTTACCAACCCGCTCATCATGGCTGCAAAGTTCGTTTGCTCGAGTGCGCGACGGCTAATTTTTTGGAGACGGTTTTGTAGTGCCCAGTCGCAGTTTCTGTTTGAGAGAGCGTGTGGTTTCTGTGTAAACATAACTGGCTACGTGAGCACCTGCTGAGAAAAGGACGTCTGCTCTTGTACTCCCGTGCATGCCTTCCGCCTCTTTCCGTTGAAAAGGTCTCTGCTAGGAAGGGTCGTGGCAGCCAACACAAACTCTTGACGCTGGTGTTGGTTGGTTGTTTACATGGAAAGCAAGGATGGGGAAAGCATGCAACAGCACGACACGTACGCACTTTAAAATTAATTTTAAATATTGTGGGCAATCATTAGGCACTCCTACTTCATGTGTACAGGGTCGTCCACTCTTAGGGTGAACACGGTGCAGTGTGGCTGCCTTCTTTAGAACGCCAGCGCTCGCGATGGGACTGCGCGTCGACGCTAATCTAGTGCAGGCGTAGAGGGGCTTGGATCACTCTGTGCACCTGCACATTATTAGCTTCGATGCGTGCCCACGTCGCAAGCACTGGCGTTCCAAAAAGGGAGCCACGTTGCGTCGTGTTCACCCTAAGAGTGGACGACCCTGTACATACTCATCATCACCTAGGTCTCTTCATCTTTATCTGTGGTGGGTTGCAATCTAGAGTCAGATCTGTGCCTTGCGGAACCCGTACTTTGCCATTTTGACGAAACCGCACCTACTCTCCTGCATACGGACGCCAGTGGTCACGGCATAGAGGCATTCTCCTACAGCGAGACGAATCTTCACGAGAGCGGGTCGTTGCTTACATAAGCCGCGTTCTGACAAATGCCCAGAGCTACACCATCACTGAAAAAGAATGTCTAGCCGTCGTTTGGTCCGTGCAAAAATTCCGACCTTACCTTCACGGACGTCATTTTACCATCGTGACGGACCATCACGCCTTATGCTGGCTTTCGACATTGAAGAACCTATCTGGCCCCGCAGGGGCGTCTGCTTCTGCAGACATTTGGTGAGTTGCGACACCACGGACCCGAGCTCCCCGCAGGGGCACCTTGTGAATCTTGGTGTTGGTGCTTGGCCGTACCACGGACCCTTAGCCCCCATATTGAAGCTGTGGCCAACCGTGGCGAAAAGTTGTAAGGTGAAGGGCAGAAACCGCAAACGGTGGCAGTCGAGATCTTGGTCGAGTCACGGCTGATGGGCCTGCGTATGCTTTTCGGCTAGTAGGTTCAACAGACCTTGCTACGCGTATGGGGATGAAACGTAGCTGACCCTCTGGAATCCCCATTCATTACATGTCGTATGGCATTCCTTTCCTCTACTAAAAGAAATGATCGGTCCCTCAAACGGGTCCGCACCGAAGTAATACAAACAAAATCGCCAACCGCAGACATCTTTCCAAAGTTCTTGATTATACATTCACTTGATGACAAGATTCCTGTGAAGAACAAGTCAGTCTTTGCAATCGAGAAGTTCTTACATTCTGCTATAGGCACCGATTATGCCGCAAAATTCCTGGCTTCAGGTGGTATGCTTGTCGAAGTTTCCCGAAAGAACCAGAGTGAAACCCTACAAAGCAAAGACACACTAGGGGATCTCAAAGTGTCAATCACACCGCATCGCACTTTGAACACCGTACAAGGTGTTGTATCGGAGAGAGACTTGCTGAAAGAAACCGAAACTGACCTGCTCGAAAATCTCAGAAGCCAGGGTGTGACCGCTGTTAGGCGTATCACCATACGGCGCAACGGTGAGGAGATCCACACTAAGCATCTGGTACTCACATTCAATAGCACAAACCTCCCACATTCCGTGAAAATAGCATTTATGTCTTGCCCTGTACGACCGTACATTCCCAACCCGCGCAGGTGCTTCAACTGTCAAAGATACGGCCATGGCACCCCATCTTGTGGTAAAATGACATGTGCCTACTGTGCAGAACATGACCATCCTACAGAAAAATGTGATAAAAGAGAGAAGACTAAGTGCGCAAACTGTGAAGGCCCCCATGCTGCTTTTTCACGTTCGTGTACCGCTTTTAAGAAAGAAAAGGAAATTATTCAGCTGAAGGTAACGTCGAACATTTCATTTCAAGAGGCGCGAAGAAGATATGCAACATTTTCAGGAAGCAGGTACGCCAATGCTGCTCGCCGGGGGGCGGAGCGGCAGATGGTGACAACGGGATCCCAGTACAGCTTAGCTGATCTGGCCCCAACCCCGCCCCCCAACAACCATCCATCGTCGATTAGCTTCGCCCAAGGGGTGAGACCACTGACGAACCTCCCCCGCGACAAACAGGTCGCGAAGGGGCACGCAACATGTCGTGCAGTCTCCACTCCCTCTAAAGATGGCATGGAGACTCACACAAACACTTCCAGCACGAGTACCCAGGCCACAGCCTCTCTCGAGGCTAGGGCGGGAACTCGGCATGCAATATCTGGTGAACGTATGTCCAACGCCTCTACGGAGGCTATGGACATTACACCAAGCGCCTCCGAGTCGGAGGCACTGAGAGAGCGGCACGATCCGTCTGGACGTGCTGCCAAGAAAGAAAAACCTGCGCG
Source organism: Hyalomma asiaticum (assembly GCA_013339685.2). NCBI lineage: Eukaryota > Metazoa > Arthropoda > Arachnida > Ixodida > Ixodidae > Hyalomma > Hyalomma asiaticum. The sequence goes on along the minus strand of JABSTT010000574.1, from coordinate 4,261 downwards.
CATAACAGCGCCCAGTAAAGGCGCTATTTAGCACACAGACCTACTTTCACAGAGCACATTACGCCACCTAAATTATTCATGATGACGCAAATTATCCAGTGGAACGTCAGAGGCCTCTTACGTAACCTTGATGATGTAAAAGAAATACTGTCCGAATTTAGACCTAATGTGCTCTGTATGCAAGAAACTCACCTAAACACTCAAAATAAAAACTTTCTCAAACAGTTCCTGGTATTTAGGAAAGACCGTGAAGGCGCTCAGGCGTCTTCGGGTGGCGTAGCAATAGTTGTCCAAAAATCTGTCGCATGTCAGCATATCAGACTTGAAACACATCTTGAAGCTGTTGCCGTCCGAGCCATACTCTTCGGCAAGCTTGTGGCGGTGTGTTCTCTGTATGTCCCTCCTGACTATTGTCTTGATAGTGTGGAATTTGAAAAACTAATAAATGAACTTCCAGAACCATATTTACTAGTTGGTGATATGAACGCACACAACACATTGTGGGGAGACTCTCGTAGTGACGCTAGAGGCCGTCTCATAGAGAACTTTCTTATGTCGTCAGGCGCCTGCCTATTGAACAAAAAAGAGGCGACTTATTACAACACATTCCACAATACATATTCTGCCATAGATTTAGCGATAGGATCTGCAGCGCTGTTCCCGTACTTAGAATGGAAGGTGATAAGAAATCCGTATAATAGTGACCATTTCCCAGTGGCACTACAGACAGTTGAAAGTGAATGTACTGTCTTTCCGAAAAAGTGGAACATGAATGCAGCTAACTGGGATAAATTTAAGGAACTTTCGGTCCTAACATATGACTCGTTACAGCATCTGGAGGTGGAAGAAATGTGTGCATATATCACAGAGCATATCATTCAAGCCGCAGAAAAATCAATTCCACAATCTTCTAGCGCAAGAATAAATCCAAAGCCTTGGTGGAACTCGGAATGTGAAGAGGCAAAAAAGAAGCAAAATAAAGCTTGGAATATGTTTTCCCGCTACCCCACGACAGAAAACTTAGTAGCTTTTAAGCGCTGTAAAGCGAATGGCAGGCGCATCCGGCGCATTGCAAAAAGGACGAGTTGGACAAATTACTTATCATCCATAAACTCTTACACAGACACAAAGAAAGTGTACAACAGGGTAAGGAAGCTGACAGGAAACACTTTTAGCCCTCTCCCTCTTGTAAACGAATGCGGAAACACTTTAGAAGAACAGGCCGACACGTTAGGGGAGCATTTTGAGTATATATGAAGTTCGCAGCATTATACAGAAGCTTTTTCGAGATACAAAAAGACCGCTGAATTAAAAAGAATACATACCTGTAAGGCAGCTGCCGACGCATACAACCAACCCTTTTCAATGCATGAACTCAAGACAGCTCTGGATTCTTGCAAAAATTCTGCACCTGGACCGGACAGAATAACATATGGTATACTGAAAAATTTACCGGAAGGTACGCTAGAATGTTTGCTACGATTCTTCAATAACATTTTCGCTACAGGAAATCTCCCCTCTACTTGGAAGGAGGCCACTGTTATACCGATTCTTAAGCCTGGAAAGGATCCCTCTCAAAAGCAAAATTACAGACCGATAGCTTTGACAAGTTCCCTGTGTAAGGTGTTCGAAAAGATGATAAATCGCCGACTTATCTATTTCCTAGAGTATAACGGCATACTAGATCAGCGACAAACAGGTTTTGATGATGTGTGTTGTTTAATGGCGCAAGGGCCAGGAATGGCCAAAGAGCGCCATGACAAATGGTAATGTAATCGATGAGCTGTTATGACGAGGGCAATGAGTTTCTCATGGTACATGTGACACGGCTGTAAAGGGGCCTAAAAACTGTCGCTGTAAATGGCGTAAAACATATAGGTAGTAAAACAATGATAGTGACTGAAGCAGCGTATGCTATGAGTATGAAATGTGGAACAAGGCTTGATAGCATGTATGTAAAAATGAAAAATAAAGGTTTACGACCAGGAGCACGACAGCCTCTCCAGGTACCTTGAGTACAAGGGACCGGAGGCATGTGCTATAAACAAGGGTTGACATCGCAACAGCGGCCTCTCGCAGGAGGCCGTGCTACGAATTTCTTGGACAGAATACGTTCAGCGTATGGACGTCATTTAAAAATGCTAAGACGGATTTCGTGTCGAAAAGTGGTTCTCTGCCAAGAAACAGTGCCAAGTGAAGTGGTATACACTGCCGATATGCTAATGGGAAGTGCCTTTTCCTTTCGGCTTGGGCTTCGTGACATTCCAGGAGGACATGCTGAACACTGAGGGTGTCTCCACATCTACTACACACAGGAGGTTCACCACCAGTCAACAAAAAACTATGCGTACCATAAGTGTGCCCTATTCTGAGACGACAGAATAGGACATCACTCCGTCTGGAGTTGGTCAGTGATGGCCAATACCCTAAATGTGGCTTAACCACGTGGAGTTTATTACGGATTTCATCGTCCCATTTATGTTGCCAGTAGGTTCTGACTTTGTTCCGTAAATAGGGCTTTAGGTCTGTAACTGGGACAGCTACAGACATGTTGCAAGATTTTATATCTAAGGAAGTAGCCATTTGGTCTGCTAACACGTTACCTTCAATACCTCTATGTCCAGGCACCCAGCATACCGTTACATGTTGGCCAGAGGCATAAATAGTACACAGGAGAGAGAAAAGTTCTGCAATTACTGGATTTTTGTGTTTGTGGTATGACATCAATGTTTTAACGACGCTTAATGAGTCTGTCTATATGATCGCCTTATGTAGTTTTGACTGCTTGATGTGTTTCACAGCGCACCATAGTGCATCAGCCTCTGCTGTAAAAATGCTCGAATGATGGTGAAGAACATCTGACTCTGAATAGGATGGGCCCACGGCAGCATAAGACACGCCGGCATGCGATTTCGACGCATCTGTGTAATATTCTGGACACGAGCACTTAAATTGTAATTCAAGAAAATGCGCACGAATGTGGGCCTCTGGAGCATGCTTCGTTACCTCCACAAATGACGTGTCGCAGTCAATGATGTGCCGCAACCATGGTGGTAATGGCTTAGCAGGAACCATTAGGAGATTTTCAAGAAGTGGGACGTCCATATCTTTGCTCATCCTCCTCACACGGAGCGAGAATGGCTCTCTCGCTCCAGGCTTGTTATGAAAAAGTGTTGCAGAAGTCATGTCATTGATGGTAGGATAACAAGGATGGTCTTTATCTGTGTGTGCTTTAAAGGGGCCCTGCGACACAAATTGAGCAGGCCGTTTTTATCACTGATTCTAGAACTGTTGCACGCGGGGATGTCGCAGAGAGAGTAGAAACGCCGAACGCAAAGTGGCTATAATTTTATTTCAGCGAACAAACCGCCTAAAATCGCCTCCCGTTTGAACTGAGGCGACACACAACGGACATTTTTGTTACAGGAAGTGACATGGAGTGACGACATAGGAGGGGCCAGGCTGGGCGTTCTGATTGGCTTGACGCTCCAAGGTGCTTGTCACACACGTGTTGTGTCTGCTTGGTCACGCTTTTCAGTACCAAAATATACTAAAATAGCTTTATGCTTCGTAAGAAAGAAAGCAAGTATCTGACATTACTTGCAAAACGACACTTAGGCGCGCTGTGCAATGGTTTGCGCGTCCATATGGCACGCCCACTAAGCACAGCGAGTTCGGCGCGTGCCGCCGTATGATGATGTAGTGGCGGCCTGCCCCTTTGCAACGGTTGGACTGCGCGTCACGCCATCTATTGCAGGCGCGGCGAAACAACGCGCTGAGCTACCACACGCTCCCGGTGTCTTCCGGTGTCGCTCTATAAGACGCGCATTGCTATTGAACGCCTCCATTGACGTCACGGGAGAGCGAAATACGAAAGGGAATGTTGGTTTCATGCTGTCTGCTCGTGTTTTGAACTTCGAGGGCTAATAACTCCAGTTCTAGACCACCGATTTGCATAATTCTTTTTGCATTAATCTCAGCATTCGATCCTACACACACTGCAGTACTGCAGACGGCAGTTGAAAAAGTGTCGCAGGGCCCCTTTAAGAAAGTAATTAAAAGTAGAATATGATCGCTGTAGATCAAGGGACCATTCATTCAGGCGCGTAGCCAGGATTTTTTTTCGGGGGGGGGCTTGAAGAGTCAGTGTATACGGCCGTTCAAGCGCGTAGCTTTTTTTTTTTTTTTAGGGGCCCAGCTCCTTAAGGCGTGCGTCGTGCGTCCCCGCTGTATGTACTAGGTAGCCACCGGCGCGTGCCTG
>JABSTT010000573.1:0-11198 GCA_013339685.2 Hyalomma asiaticum | reverse complement strand
TCTAATTACCTTATACATAATGATACATTGTTTAATACGCTGGTATTCATTACTCATGATATAATTATGCTTGCGGTAATTAGTCATATCTTAATTATACATGGCCTAATTAGTACAGGCCTAGTTACGCTGTTCTTTGACATATTATCTTAATTAGATATCGCTTGATTAATACTACCTGAAATAGGCCTGATCTAATCAGTGTTGGCCTAATTAGTCCTGAAAAGTTTAGTCTCAACTTAATGAGGCTTGACCTTGAAGTCTTAGCATATTTTACCTTTGATTAATAAGTGCTAGCTTAGGTTTGACTTGACTAGTCATAACCTAGCTATGCGTGATTTAATTAGTACTAATTAATTAAACAAGGTCTAATTAGAAGCTTGCTTACACTAGATTTGTTCATATCAGCTAAATTAGGCTTCGCATAATTAGATTTACCTTAATTAGACATGGTTTATTAGTATCGTGGCTTAATTAATTATAAATCATTAGTATCCGCTTAATTAGGTGTGAAATACTTGACATAGCTCAATTCAGGTTGAATTAGTTCAGTTTGGCTTGGTTTGGCTTAGTTGGATTAGTCCTGTCTGAATTAGGCCTCAATTAATTATTCCTAATTAGGCTCTCTTGAATAAGACTTAGCCTTACCTAACTAGTCCTAGGAATCTTAATTAGGCTCCATTGAATGAGACTTAGCCTTACCTAACTCGTCCTACGGAGCTTAGTCTTTAGTACAGCGTGGTAGTGTTATGCTAGCATTACATAACTTAGCGGAGTTTTCGGCAGATTTGCCAGTTTCACCAATAGCTTAAACAGCTTCACTGTTAAAATTGAACTAGTGTACGCACACATTAAATTAATCCATCCATCTTACCGCATGTCAACGCACCTTATTCCACATTAACCTGTCGGCAAGGGTCCGAGTTGTGAAGGTTTTCCTTCCGAGTCATAGTAGTCACGTTCGAGCCCGGCAGCATGATTATCCCGTCTACAATCACTAATCAACAATTAACTAACTTGGGGTTATGCAGGACAAGGTGGAGCAGCGTTGGCAGTTGCGCTGTTTGTCCTGACGCCGCGTTATGCGCAATATCGACGACACGCAGCGTACTGACAAAGTAAACGCTCACACCTGCGAGCCTAAACGTATGTGATGAACGAAAACAAAGCTTCGGAGGATCGAAAAAAAAGAAAGCGGTGATCGCGAGAGCATGCGACCGAGCCCAGGCGCGAAGCGAGCAGGCGGCCACAAGCGCGCTGCGAAGAAACAGCCCCTAACAGTCCCCGGTAGTCGCGCGCTTTTCGTCAGCCACTGACACGTCGCTGAAGTCTGGTGACATAAAGAGGTGGGCGGGGCACCTCCTTCGACGCCGCCCTAAGGAGCTCTGTACCCTCTATTCCGCAGAGTTGAAAGAGGACTGGAAAGGGAAGTTTTCCAGTCGCAATATCTTCGCTCCTAACAAACCGTTTTTAAAAATTCTTTCGGCTGTGAATTTCTGAGAGGCATTCAATACACACCCAGCCGTTTTCAAAACCAAGCCCGAGCGGTGCTTCAGGACCCCTTTAAGCATTGATAACGAGGACAGGGTACCCTATGACTTGATCATGCTCATGGGCCTCCACTGTATATGGCGAGCAAGAATGGCAGGTTACCACTGCGATAAGGACGCGCGGCCTGCACGTGCTTATTTGTGCGAAAGTGTGTATTGGTTCGTTGAAACTCAGAAGGCGTATGCGGAAACCCCTGAGTGGCTTTCAAGAGTAGAGCCGCTCACTGCTTTGCCGGAATTTTAATGTGGCCAAGCCAGCACTCGATGATGGACTTCTATGTGTGACACCCTGAAAAGTTGCTTTTTTGTATGCCTTTGTTGATACAAGCATTGCACAAAAGACAGGTATTAAAAAAAAAAGTGTTTAATGTCAGGACCAGTAACACAACAAGAGTATGAAAGCTGGCTATAAGTGGGGCCTTTTTTTTTTGTGTCAGCAGTAAATGTGATAATGATGCTGTGACAGATGTTACAGGCAACTTCAGACACACCGCAACGCACTGCACACACGTGCACTTAGGCGGAAGTGCCGAAGAAGCATTCCTTCCCTCCAACAGAGTTTGCAGGGCGCCGAGTGACCTACAAATGCGCCAGTCATCTCTTGGAAGGCTCGTATGTATACCAGAGGCAAGTACTGCCATTGGAGTGAAGCTTGTCAGACTTTCCGCAGTGCAAAAGCGTTATCGACGTTTTCGGAAACTTGAAGCGCCGCGCTTTCGTGTGGTGGCCGAATTGAGCAGGAGGGTGCAGGGCGCCGTCTAGCTAAACCCCATAGAAGTGTTAAAGAACATTGGGCAGGTATTACTTGCTCAAATTGCTACCTTTTGGTGACCGGCTGGGAGGTGCTGCTTCGTGTACTTCAGAACCGAAAAGACTAGCGGGAGGAATATGGCCTGATAACCCTGCGGACGTGAATAACAAATGTGAATGAAGTGCTGAAATCCGTCCGCTGTTTATGCAGATAAAGATACCTGAAATGAACAACAAATTCATAGCGCTGATGATGATATGTAGCGTTTATTGGCGCAAGGGCCATTGTTGGCCAAAGAGCGCCATTACAGATGATGTGATTGAAGCAGTGACCGGTGACTTGAGATGGTAACACGTTATATGGCTGTAAAGGGGCCTAAAATCAAGTCGCTGTATAGAGGCGTAAAACATATACCTAAAATTATGAAGGTGGCGGGTGGGGTGTTCTATGAATGTCGAATGCATGGTAATTGATTACTGAGCACGAATCCATCCTCAAGGTCCTTGCGCTCAAGGGCCGGGAGGGAAGGTGCTTTCCAATAAAATACCGCAGCAACAGCCTCTGCTGAGAGGGCGTGCTACAGGTCACCTGGATAAATGACGTTAAAACTCTGTATGTCTTAAAAATGCGATAACTGATTGATATTTAAAAACAGATTCGTTGCCCAGGAACATTAAAGGATGCAGTGGGGAATTCACACGTGTGGGTAGTGGAAAATGCTTTTTCCTCTGAGCCTCCAGTTCTTGGCATTCTAAAAGGACATGCAGTACAATGAGTGGCTCATCACATCTCTGACAGACAGGTGGGTCGCCACCGGATAATAAGTATGCGTGTGTACTGTATGTGTGTCCTATTCTGAGTCTGCAAAGTGTAACCTGAGTGTGACGTGTCTTTGATTCTGGTGGCCAACGGGCGAGATGAGGCTTGATGACGTGTAGTTTATTGTTTGTTTGTTTATCCCACAGACATTCCCGGTAGGCCCGTACCTTTTTCTTCATAAATGGCTTTAGGTCCATCACGGGAACGGCCATTGCCAGGGTGACAGCGTCTGTATGGGCATGCATGGCTAGCTTGTCGGCCAGCTCGTTTCCCCTGATATCACGGTGTCCTGGCACCCAGCACAAAACAATTTGCTGAGCGGCTGCAATCGCGGTGCACAGCATTGAATACAGAGCCACAACCACAGGGTTTCTGAATCTGCTCAGAGATTTTAAAGATTTCACTATACTTAAAGAATCTGTATAAACGACTGCCTTTGCTATGTTTAAGTGCTTGATGTGTTTAACGGCAACCAGGATCGCATAGGCCTCCGCGGTGAAAATACTTGTGCATGGATGTAGGACTCCGGAAGCCGAAAAAGATGGACCGATCACCGCATAAGATACACCGCATAAGATACACCAGCGTGAGACTTCTAAGCATCTGTGAAAAATTCCGGGCAAGGGTATTTGTACAGCAATTCAGGAAGTGCATGCGAATATGTGATACAGGAGCATGCCTTGTCACATCTACGAAATACATGTCACAATCGATAAGTCGCCACTGCCACGGAGGGAGCTCTACTCCTGGAGGCATAACAGACAATTCCTGGAGTGACAGGCCCATCTCTGCAGCAAGACATCTTATTCGCAAGGAGTAAGGCTCTCTCACGGAAGGAGGGTTCTCGAAGATTTGATGGTTGGACAGATTGTTTACAGTATTGTGTGTGGGATGTTCAGTGTTAGCATTTACCTTTATGAACTACAGAAACGCTGAGTATGATCTCTGGAGGTGAAGCGACCATTCATTCGACACAGCGTACAGGCGCTCTACGGGGCTTGTCCTGAACGCACCCGTAGAGAGGCGAATGCCTAGGTGGTGGATGGGGTGCAGCATCTTCAAGGCGCTGGCTGTCGCAGACTGGTAAACTATGTAAGGCCCCGTAATGTAAACGCGATCGTATAAGGCTCTTGTACAGATTCAGTAGACAGCCTGTGTCGCTTCCCCACGTAGTGCGTGACAGGACCTTTAAGATGTTCATACTTTTCATGCACTTCTCTCTAAGATATCTTATATGTGGCACAAATGTCAGTTTTGTGTCCAAAATCATACCTAGAAATTTCTGTTCCGTGTTCACTGGCAACCGCTGACCCTTAAGGCGGACATCTGGTTGGGGATAAAGGCCTGTCTTCCTGGAGAAAGTGACACAGATACTCTTGTGTGGGTTTAGGATGAAACCGTTTTCGTCGGCCCACTTAGACACCTTGTTAAGACCAAGACCTGCCTCTCACATGTTGCGAGATTGCATGATTTAAATGCTATTTGTATGTCATCTACATACGTGGAATAAAACATTTTTTGTGGAATGGAGAGGTACAGGGAATTCATTTTTATGAGAAATAGCGTGCAGCTAAGCACCCCACCCTGCGGCACACCCGTTTCCTGGACAAATGGTCGTGATAGGGCATTGCCCACCCGAAAACGGAATGTACGGTTGGACAGATAACTTTCTAGGACACTTTACATTTTGCCATGTATACCTAATTCCGACAGGTCCCTCAGTATTCCGAAGCGCCACGTGGTATCGTACGCCTTTTCCATGTCTAGAAATATGGACAGAAGGAACTGTTTGTGTACAAAAGCCTCAATACGTATCAAGTGTCCGTGGTGCATCGACCCTCTCGAAATCCGCATTGATACGGATCTAGCAGTTTGATTGTAGGAAATGCATTAGGCGACGATTTATCATCTTTTCCAACACCTTACATTGGCAACTAGTTAGTGCTATGGGCCGATAGCTCGAAACTGAAGATGGATCTTTTCCTTGTTTCAGGATTGGTATTACAGTGGCTTCTTTCCAGGGAGATGGGATCTCGCCAGAAGACCATATGGCACTATATAGGGAAAGGAGAGTTTCCTTTGTTCCGAGGGGCAGGTGCTCCAACATTTCATATATTATGCGATAGGGGCCTGGGGCAGATTTGTTGCAGTAACCAAGTGATGCATGTAATTCAGCCATAGAAAAAGGTTGATTGTAAGCCTCATTTCCTGTGCTTTTCCTGTCTAGTTTCTGCCTTTCTATTGCTGCTTTATATTGTCTAAATGTATCTGTGTAGTGTGCTGAACTAGACACATGTTCGAAATGTGCACCGATAAAGTTAGCTTGGTCTTCAAGGGTGTCTCCCTGCCTATTTACCAATGGAAGTGAGTGCGTCGGTCGGCCTCTTACTCTATTTACCCTGTTCCAGACCTTGCGCTCATCAGTGTAAGAGCTGATACTACCAAGAAATTTGTGCCAACTCTCTTTCCTGGCCTGCCTGCGGGTCCTCCTGCCCTCAGATTTACCTTTTTTGAAGCTTATGAGGTTCTCTGCGGTCGGAGAATCGCGTGAAAACCTGCAGGTTTTGTTCTGTTTCCTCCTAGCATTTCGACAGTCCTCATTCCACCACGGGACATGGCGTTTACTTGAGAGTCCATTTGTTTGAGAAATGCACTTTGAAACTACATCAACAAGGCAATAAAATACTTTATAGCAGAGTGCATTCCCGATGAACACAAGTCAGCCCATGACACAGCATTAGTAATACTTTTGAATTTATCCCAGTCTGCTGTCTCAACTTTCCACCGGGGAAGCCCTGGACTGGATTCATGTTCTTTGATGCTCTCAGTAGTATTGGAAAGTGGTCACTGCCGTAAAGATTGTGAATAACTTCCCATTGGAATTCAGGTAAAATGGACGGGGAACTAATGGCGAGGTCAATGGACGAGTATGTTTTGTTGGCGAGACTATAGTAGGTGGGTTCCTTTTTGTTTAGGAGACACGCACCAGAGGAGAACAGATAATGTTCAATAAGACGTCCTCGCGCATCGATGCGAGAGTCGCCCCACAAACCGCTATGTGCATTAAGGTCACCTAGAACAAGGTAGGGTTCAGGAATCTATTAGGGATTGAAATTCTTTATTAGCTGATAATTTGGTGGAACATAAAGAGAACAGGTGGGTATCAGTTTATTTAAAAGGACGGCACGAACAGCCACCGCCTCAAGAGTAGTTTGCAGATGGAGGTGCTGGCATGCTACACTTCTGTCCGATATGATGGCAACACCGCCAGATGATGCGAAGCCATCTTCGCGGTCTTTTCTGAAGACAATATTTCGACGAAGAAAGTTGTTATTCCTGGAGTTCAGGTGCGTTTCTTGGACACGCAGCCCCTTGGGACAGAATTTACATAAAAGTTCCTGGATGTCATCTAACTTGTGTAGAAGTCCCCTGACATTCCACTGTATTATTGTATCAATGTTGAGAAAAGGAGTGGTGCTGTGTGTCTTAGTTTGGTTGTACCGTTACAGAGGCTTTTCAGGCCCTGTGATCGGAGTTTTGTATTTTTTGGTGCGTTCGAGGGAACCTCGACGCACCCTAGGCACTCTATGCGCCTTCTCAAAAATAGTTGTGTCCATCGCCTCTTCCGGGGCTCTGGACACACGCTCTAACGAGCGATTTGTATGGCCTCCGCACATGTGGGGGCAACGGCTTCGTCCCAGGGGACGAAGCCTTTGCCCCTACCTGTGCGGAGGCCGACGTGACCTCCTTGACCCCTGAGCTGTTCTGGCTGATGCCAGAACTGCTAGAGGCCACGGGTGTGGCAGAGTTTGGAGGTGGCAGGGCGGCCTTGGCTGCTCCCACCGTGGGGACGGATGCCACTGGCGACGGCTCGCTGCTTGCGGGCCGGGCTGGTGGCGGAGGCCGGTGCGACGTTGCCCCCTGACGCGCCGCATCAGCAAAAGTTGTATGGAAAGGAGAGACCCTTATACGGGCCTCCCTAAAAGAGATGTTTCCCTGACTTTAAGAGAAATAATATCTTTGTGAAGCGGGAGGTCTAAGCAGGGGCAGCAGCACAGCAGAAGTGCGCCGCTGTTTTGAACTTTTGGTGGCAGCCCGCAAAGATGATGATGCAAGCTATCAGCACTGCTCGATACCGATAAGTGAAGACTCGTGTGTGAGCGTTGGAGGGCATGATGCCGAAAAGGGCTCCGAGTTCACACTTGGAGCGCGCCGCGGTGAGCATCAGCGTACGTAATGGCTGACAAAGGTACCGTGCCACAGCCTTCTGCGCCTGATGAACGGAAAAGGCCACCGTCCAAGGAGCTCGATTATTGCAGCGCAGGAGGAGTCTTCAGGACATGAACCTTTATGGCAGTGCTGCGCGGCAAGTAACCGCCGAGTCGGCGTCCCGATCTTGCAGATGTGCTAATGCATTGTACTATTGCACAATAGTGCCATGCATTAGCACATATGTATACACACATCTTCTGAATTCCGAGAAAAGTGGAACAGGCGGGTGGCAGGGACGGCAACCAGCACAGCATCCGCCAACTGCGCCACCACCTCTTATCACTGAAGGGAGCGCTACACGTAAACACGTGAAAGCCAAAAGATGCGAAGACTCAAAAAGAGCCGAGGCGTTTGTGACTGTTTTTAGCACCCGCACTCTTTGCACAAGCAGAGCCCGCCCGCGACAGAAATCCTGTCGTGCCAGTGCCGTCAGAATGGGTTTTCTGTAGCATTTCAGTTCATTGGCTACTCATGCAGCGAGTACCGATGCTCGTGGGGAGCCTGTGTGCGCCAAAGTGGTGTTAATTTATTGACTGCTTATTTTCTCCGCTTTGGAAGACTTATTGGTGATGACGTCTAATGCAAGGGAGAAAATCGGGGATTGGGGACTCTTAAGAGCTAGCCCCCGCATGAAATTATGCATCTGAATATCTTCTCCGCTAGCAAAGACGCCGCTAGTCTGTTTCTTTAAAATGTTAGGGCATTTGTGCGTTTTTTTCTTTATTTCTGACGAACGATGATTCACACCAATAATTACTAAGAATTATTAGGCACGGACGAAGATAACAATGCGCAGATCCAGACAACAAACTGCACAAAAACGGAAAGGCGAGTAATCGCCTTGCATTCAGTGGCAGGCAAGTGAGTGAGTGAGTTGTTAGTTTTATGGCACCAGGGCAACGAAGGCCAGAAGGCGCCAGGAAAAATGCTCGCTGCGTCGTCCTTAATTAAAGCCGAACCCTCTTAGCCTCCAAGTTTCTGCCCCGTAGGTGAGTACCGGTAAGATGCAGCTGTTATACACTTTCCTCTTCAGAGACAATGGTAAGCTACCGTGCATTATCCGACAATGCTCGCCGAATGCACTCCACCCCATTCTAATCCTCCTAATTACCTCAGCCTCATGATTCGGAACAGGGGTCACTACCTAGCCTCAGTAGACATATTCACTTACTACTTTCAATGCTTGCCAGCTATCTGAAATCGCTGTGCTCGCCCAAGGCTATTGTACATTATTTCAGTTTTCTGCATATTAATGTTCAGGCCCACTGTTCCCCTGTTTAGGTCAGTAATCATGCTTTGTCTCCCGAGTTACTTAGCAAGGCAATGTCATCAGCAAATCGGAGGTTACTGAGGTATACCCCATTAACTCTTGCACCCACCTGTTCCCAATCCAGAGTTCTAAACACTTCTTGTAAACATGCTATGAATAACATTGCATCGGGATATTGGGAATAACATTGCATCGGAATAACACTGCGTCGGGATATTGTCTTGCGAGACAATATCCCGACGTAAATATTGTCAGGCGCGCAATAAGCAGAGGAACGCTCTACGATGCGTAAAACGCATTTTGTGCGACTTCTGATCGAGTCAAAATTTCACAAAAAACCCAATACTATAGTTTATTTTTTGACATTTTGGGCAAATTTTGAGAGACCGTATTTTATTCAGGAAGGCGCGCAATAAGTAGAGGAACGCCTACGATACGGTAAATGCATTTTGTGCGACTTCTGATCGAGTCAAAATTTCACAAAAAACCAATACTATAGCCTTACATTTTTGGCATTTTGGGCAAAATTTTGAGAGACCGTATTTTATTCAGGAAGGCGCGCAATAAGCAGAGGAACGCTCTACGATGCGGTAAAACGCATTTTGTGCGACTTCTGATCGAGTCAAAATTTCACAAAAAACCCAATACTATAGTCTTATCTTTTTGACATTTGGGCAAAATTTTGAGAGACCGTATTTTTATTCAGGAAGGCGCGCAATAAGTAGAGGAACGCCCTACGATACGGTAAAATGCATTTTGTGCGACTTCTGATCGAGTCAAAATTTCACAAAAAAACCAATACTATAGCCTTACATTTTTGGCATTTTGGGCAAAATTTTGAGAGACCGTATTTTTATTCAGGAAGGCGCGCAATAAGTAGAAGAATGCTCTATGATGCGGCCAAACGTATTTAGAGCGACTTCTGATCGAGTCAAAATTTCACAAAAAACCCTACAATATACTCTTACCTTTTTTGGCATTTTGGGCAAGATTTTGAGAGACCGTATTTTTATTCAGGAAGGCGCGCAATAAGTAGAGGAACGCTCTACGATGCGGTAAAACGCATTTTGTGCGACTTCTGATCGAGTCAAAATTTCACAAAAAACCCAATACTATAGTCTTATCTTTTTTGACATTTCGGGCAAATTTTGAGAGACCGTATTTTTATTCAGGAAGGCGCGCAATAAGTAGAAGAACGCTCTACGATGCGGTAAAATGCATTTTGTGCGACTTCTGATCGAGTCAAAATTTCACAAAAAACCCAATGCTATAGTCTTACATTTTGGCATTTTGGGCCAAATTTTGAGAGACCGTATTTTTATTCAGGAAGGCGCGCAATAAGTAGAAGAATGCTCTATGATGCGGCCAAACGTATTTAGAGCGACTTCTGATCGAGTCAAAATTTCACAAATAACCCTACAATATACTCTTACCTTTTTGGCATTTTGGGCAAGATTTTCAGAGACCGTATTTTTATTCAGGAAGGCGCGCAATAAGCAGAGGAACGCTCTACGAGGCGGTAAAACGCATTTTGTGCGACTTCTGATCGAGTCAAAATTTCACAAAAAACCCAATACTATAGTCTTATCTTTTTTGACATTTCGGGCAAAATTTTGAGAGACCGTATTTTTATTCAGGAAGGCGCGCAATAAGTAGAAGAACGCTCTACGATGCGGTAAAATGCATTTTGTGCGACTTCTGATCGAGTCAAAATTTCACAAAAAACCCAATGCTATAGTCTTACATTTTGGCATTTTGGGCCAAATTTTGAGACACCGTATTTTTATTCAGGAAGGCGCGCAATAAGTAGAAGAATGCTCTAGGATGCGGCCAAACGTATTTAGAGCGACTTCTGATCGAGTCAAAATTTCATAAAAAACCCAATACTATAGTCTTACCTTCTTGGCATTTTGGGCAAAATTTTGAGAGACCGTATTTTTATTCAGGAAGGCGCGCAATAAGTAGAGGAATGCTCTACGATGCGGTAAAACGCAGTTTGTGCGACTTCTGATCGAGTCAAAATTTCACAAAAAACCCAATACTATAGTCTTACCTTTTTTGGCATTTTTGGCAAAATTTTGAGAGACCGTATTTTTATTCAGGAAGGCGCGCAATAAGTAGAGGAACGCTCTACGATACGGTAAAATGCATTTTGTGCGACTTCTGATCGAGTCAAAATTTCACAAAAAACCAATACTATAGCCTTACCTTTTTGGCATATTGGGCCAAATTTTGACAGACCGTATTTTTATTCAGGAAGGCGCGCAATAAGTACAGGAACGCTCTACGATACGGTAAAATGCATTTTGTGCGACTTCTGATCGAGTCAAAATTTCACAAAAAAACCAATACTATAGCCTTACCTTTTTGGCATGTTGGGCCAAATTTTGACAGACCGTATTTTTATTCAGGAAGGCGCGCAATAAGTAGAGGAATGCTCTAGGATGCGGGAAAATGCATTTTGTGCGACTTCTGATCGAGTCAAAATTTCACAAAAGACCCTACGATATACTCTTACCTTTTTTGGCATTTTGGG
>JABSTT010000572.1:0-12329 GCA_013339685.2 Hyalomma asiaticum | reverse complement strand
TTATTATTAGAGACTTTTTCTCAAGAGTACTGCCATGCGCTTGAACCAAGTGTGTGTGTATGTCTTCGTTACTGTTCTGACGGTCCTACTGTTATTGTGATTATGCCGGATTGCTTCTTATACTGCTTCGCAACCATGCATGTTGGGCGTTCAACACTCAGGAACCAAGGAGTAGCTGGCGCCTTGTTTGTGTGCAAACACCTTCTAATATATAACATCAATTACAAAAAAAGCAGCATATTGAAATGAAACGTAAATTATTACGTCGTGGCAACGAAGAACGCTATTTATGTTTATAAGTCGTGACCTTGGTGTTCTAGGCGTTTGGTGCCCGATTTAGCGCCGTAGAGTCTTACGTTATGTGCACTGAAGTAGCTCACTTGAAGTCATTGCTCCTTGACTGCTCATGTGCGATCATGCAGTTATATTAAACTAAAACACGAGTAATAAAGTTAGTTTTAAGCTCGGAGCTACTCCAGGTCAACATCTGGTGTGCGCATTTTATATACACGTCAGAATAACGATGTAAAACGCCTAGCAACAAGTTTCGTCAGAGTTGAAGAATCCCAGCGGGTATAGAAGCCGAAGCAATACGTTCCACTGGGCGCGTCTCTAATAACCCGTGGATTTCGTTCGTGCGTAACACGGGACAGCTGTGGTCCATCACCCGACCATTCTCGCTCATGCTCATATTGTGCGCCACCGGTCGATAGTTCGTAAACCCTCGGCCTTTTTCAAACTCCCGAACCGCTGAGCTAAGCGCACGGATTTACTGTTGCGACACCATGATGTACAGCCGTCAGCACGAGTTAATGCGACTGCTACGTCTAGCGCGGCCTGAACCGCCTGGAGAGAGGCTACAGCGCTGCGTAGTGGTGGAAACAGCTGCCGAAACAATACTCACTAGGGCGTTCATTTATTGAATAAGTAAGTAGATATTATCTTGGCAGCAGCGCCCATCACAACGCGGCGCCGCCTCAGTCCAAGTGGTTCAGGCCGCGCTACATAGCCATCGGCCTAACCGTGCTGACGGCTGTACATCATGGTGTCGCAACAGTAAATCCGTGCGCTTAGCTCAGCGGTTCGGGAGTTTTGAAAAAGGCCGAGGGTTTACGAACTATCGACCGGTGGCGCACAATATGAGCATGAGCGAGAATGGTCGGGTGATGGACCACAGCTGTCCCGTGTTACGCACGAACGAAATCCACGGGTTATTAGAGACGCGCCCAGTGGAACGTATTGCTTCGGCTTCTATACCCGCTGGGATTCTTCAACTCTGACGAAACTTGTTGCTAGGCGTTTAACATCGTTATTCTGACGTGTATATAAAATGCGCACACCAGATGTTGACCTGGAGTAGCTCCGAGCTTAAAACTAACTTTATTACTCGTGTTTTAGTTTAATATAACTGCATGATCGCACATGAGCAGTCAAGGAGCAATGACTTCAAGTGAGCTACTTCAGTGCACATAACGTAAGACTCTACGGCGCTAAATCGGGCACCAAACGCCTAGAACACCAAGGTCACGACTTATAAACATAAATAGCGTTCTTCGTTGCCACGACGTAATAATTTACGTTTCATTTCAATATGCTGCTTTTTTTGTAATTGATGTTATATATTAGAAGGTGTTTGCACACAAACAAGGCGCCAGCTACTCCTTGGTTCCTGAGTGTTGAACGCCCAACATGCATGGTTGCGAAGCAGTATAAGAAGCAATCCGGCATAATCACAATAACAGTAGGACCGTCAGAACAGTAACGAAGACATACACACACACTTGGTTCAAGCGCATGGCAGTACTCTTGAGAAAAAGTCTCTAATAAATAAATAGGAATGTCAGTGCACAAAAACGTCCATAATCAGTCAGCGGCACCTGATCTCGTAAAGGAATCACCCGATATTCCATAACATAAAAGTACACTACCCTGATCAACAATCACAGAAATCACAAAAAAAGGCGAAATAGATGAAAACACCAAATGCGCTAGTAACGTCCAGCAATCCCGCTTTCTTCCAAAAAGTGTTTTTAGTGCCTTCAGTGCATATTTGTGCAAGGCCTTACCGCACAAGCGGGAGCTATGCGCTTTCATGGCCGTGAAAGACGAAAATCTAGGTTAGCTGAAAATTTGCTGCCGTCCAATTCAAGACCTTGTTTTTGTGTGGTTTCAGCATTTTATCCTAAATCAGCGGTAAGTCGAAGAGGACGAGCGTTTCTGAACTCAAGTTCCCGAGTGAGAATGATCGGCACTGTTGATGTCACTAACCAAGAGCAATTTCACTCATGTGTGAAGTTAGTAACGTACGAACTCCTGAGTGGCACAGCCGCAAGAGTGCAGTCGGCGCGAAGGAGTAACGGCCCGACTAAACACAGAACAAAAGAAGTAAAAAAAAAATGTAAGAGCGAACTATCGATGGTGTGGAACCGAGCCGAAAAGTATCTTTAGAGCGATACGGAAAGCTGTCCGTTTCCCCTGTCACACTTCAATGAAAGTCATCGGTCACTTTAACGACGTAGGCGTTATAAACGTCTGACAACGGTCGAAGTACTGAGAGTTTCGCAGTTTAAGGCGTGAAAGCACTTTTTACAGAAATGGTTCGTATAGAAGCATTTAATGGCGCCGCCACTGCTTTAATTAGTTTTTGCCTTATTATTCGCTTATCGATTCGATGAAGGAATGGGCTTTATGGATCTGCTCGCAATGTAAGCTAAAGCGAAAAAGGAATTATTTCCAATCGTCTTTTTTTTTTATTTTGTGGCGACCTCGTTGCACTTGTTAGTGCTGGGCACACTGTCGCTCTAAGAAAGAATTGCAGGCCGTTATAACCGACATGTTTGTTCCTAAAACTTTGCAATCGGTGTTGATAAAACCATTCCGACGCTGTTCACGATTAACTTGACCGGAAGGACGAGACGTGCAGAGTCTAACCTCTATATGATGAGAGCAGCTCTCTACTTGTTTGCTCGGTGAAACTCTTTAGTGCCGCATGAAGTGCAAGCCGAACCCCCAGTTCGTGCAGGGCAATAAGACGCCATCGCCACAGCGACCAAATGCTATACTAATGCAGACGTGGAGCCTGGAAAGATTTAATAGAAATTTATGAAGCCTACGTACGAAGTCTGCCTCTAATATCTTGTACTCTACACTGCACAGACAGCAACACCGCAGACAGCAACACCGCAGTAAAATGCAGTAATGCCTCAAAGTAAGCGAACAACAATGGCAATTGCTCACAGCGGCAGGGCTTCTTCCGCACGAGCATATGCAGATACTGCATTCAACTTACAAGTTCCAGCAGAAGGTTTACCTCCAATGGTTTAATTGCCTTCCATCGGTGATATCATGTGCATCTGACGAATGCAATCCTGCACTCTGAACTTTGCGAAGAACGACGTAATTGTGTTTAACAGCTTTCTAGCGTTCACCATTGGTATGTGAACGCGTGCCCAACGCTTAACGAGTTAGGCCCGTCGCTCCCACATATGAGCCTCCAAAGTCGCTAAATGACTCTCGCAGCGACACCCATTACATGATGAAAGCTGTTACTGCAACGTTGGCACTGGCGCTTCCGCAATTATTGCTAATTCGCACTTCTTTTTTTTTTTTTTTTTTGAGAATTCGAACGGGCTAAATGTTCATAATGCTTCTACGAAACTTGCTCAGTCCTTTCTTTGCTGCAGGCGATGTGTTGATTGATTGTGGTTCGGTTAGGAAAGGACGCTAATTTCTCCAGCCCATGTAGGGAGCACGGCTAAGAGTCCGTGGGGGTGGGGAAAAGGGAGTGAAAGAGATAGAGAGGAAAGGCCGTAGTGGAGGGCTCCGGAAATTTAGACCACCTGGGGTTCTTTAACGTGCACTGACAACGCACAGTACACGGGCCTCTGGCATTTTCGCCTCCATCGAAAATGCGAATTTGTTCACTAGACATCGTGTCCTCTTTATCTCCCTCTCACAGTCTCACTCCCTCGTTGGTAATCTGTGAAAGTAAGACTCAGTAATAAAAGAAAAATTATAAAACTGCACTAACGGGTGAACGAACGCAGTTTTCGAGCTCTGTGCCTGGCCGCTTGAATTTGAAGGGACAGTAAAGATAAAAATTACAGCATATCCACGGAGTGAATGATGGTGAGTGGGCGAAGCTCGGGATGTTCATCGTAGATCGTGCCGAGTTCCGGATTAATTTAGTTAACGCGCACGCTACGAATCCTTATGGTTCAACTACGCACAAATGAAATCTCCCACCGGCACTTCATTACAAGTCAAGTTCCAGTGCCTATATATATATATATATATATATATATATATATATATGGGTGGCCGGTGAACGCTTCTCCAACGCAAGCAGTCGGTATTTCTCAATCAAGAAACTCGCTAGGAGACGCTGCCTGCGCCAACGTTGTCTCTCGCGGGTGAGGGCGCGTTCTCCTTCTTTGCGAGCTGGTACAGCGTTCATTTAAGAAAGAGCGTTTCCATCAACGCGCGCCTTTCGCTCTCTCTCTCTCTGTCTCTCTCTCACAAGACAGCGGATGGAAGAGAGAGAGAGAGAGAGGCACGCGCTCGCCCTCGGCGAGCGCCGGCGCGTGCGTGCCTCCCGGCAGGCACGCGCCGGTGGTTACAAACAAACGATAATGGGGACGAACGGGTGACGCCATAAGGAGCTTCGCCCCTAAACACAAATTTTCTGGTAATACATTAGGCTAGCCTTTCACAATACCAAAAACACCACTCTTGCGAGGAGAAGACCCTCGGTAAGCTAGCAAACGCGCAAAGAAAAAATACGGATGGTGACGCTGCTTTGAAGTTCCAGCACAGAAACGCGTGACGTCACGGGTACTTCAAGGCCTCTGCTAAGGCCTACATGACTTTATGGGCAGCAAAGACCTACACTGTGTTCCAAATAAGCCAGATAATTTACCCAGGAAGTTTCAGAACATTTGTAATGATGGAGCGAGTTTGGCGAGAATACGAAAAAAAAAAAAGAAATCGGCCTTCTGACGTCATTAGATTCCGAAGTACCGGCCGGAATTTCAAAACTATGACTTCGACATTAACTTTCTTTTTTTAATATTGAATATAAAATGCTGAATATAACGATATTGGAGTTCTCGAAATATGTTATCATTCAAAACCACTTGGGTTTTTCATTTTAGTGTCCCTTTAATATATACGCTTTTTTGTTGTTTTTTTGTTACTCGTACTGTTTAATGTGTTAATGTCATACATGTTTAATGGGGTTTGAAACGTTGTCACCCATTGTTTACGTAGTTGCTAATTAAAGGAACGAACACTCAGTGATGCAAATAGTAGACAAAATGCCCCGCCACGGTGGTCTAGTGGTTATGGCACTCGGCTGCAGATCCGAAGGTCGCGGGATCGAATCCCGGCCGCGGCGGCTGCATTTCGATGGAGGCGAAATGTTGAGGCCCGTGTGCTGTGCGATGTCAGTGCACGTTAAAGAACCCCAGGTGGTCGAAATTTCCGGAGCCCTCCACTACGGCGTCTCTCATAATCAGAACTGGTTTTGGGACGTTAAACCCCACAAATCAATCAATAGTAGACAAAATAAACAGTTCCATCTGGACGGGAAACACTGACCTCATTGCGTAGGTACGAAGTGAAAGCGTGTTTATCGACAGCTACGCGCATGTGTGCAACATTTTGAATATGAATCACTTGCTTTTCTATCACGTGCAAGCACTCAAATTCTGCGAATTTCGTCAGTACTATCTGTTTTTCCCTTCATTTTTTGCCGCTTGGTATATTAAATTCGCTAAGATTTCTGGTAGGCGTGGCACCCGTGACGTCCCAACGAGTCTACGACAGCAAGCATAAACTTCAGTGCTCCTGCACTACTAGAGGCATAATCGATTCCATCACGCAGGCAGACCAATAACGAATAGAAAAAAACATTACCGGTAACGTCGAAGACGACGACAACGCCGATCAGAATGCAATCATTTCACCAGCGCTTAGAACATAGACCAGAGCATGGAACCTTGAAGTCATTTTTGTTGAGTCAACGTACGCTGTAAAAGGAACAAACATAACGATTAACTTCTCTTTTATGAGGTAAGAGACTACATCATTCAGTGCTAGCGATATTAATCATTGCTGGGCTTTCACTATATGATGTGGAACTCCGTAGAGATGGTTCCGCGTTAATTTTGACCACCTGGGGTCGTTTATGTCCACTTAAATCTAAGCACACGGGCGTTCTTGCATTTCGTTTCCATCTAAATGCGGTCGCCGTCGCAGAGAATCGAACCCACGTCCTTGAGCTTCGCAGCGAGATACCTTACAGTGATAGTAAGCGTCAATATTCAGGAAAACCAGTCTCTTTCCATTTGTATCGACAGGCGCGTTCTCTTGGGTAGTTCATTAGTGAATTGCGCTTAAATTGTGAAGACTTCGACTCGTCTCATTGAGGAAACGTCGCGTGTCATCTTACAGTTGCACAGGGCTCAACCCTACCATCAAGGGCCGACAACAAGAAGGGCGTAGTGCTCTTTAATTAGCCAGCTTTTGTATCGAAGCAAGATGATGGAGAGGTAGAGAAGCTTCTCATAGGTAGAGGTAGAGGAGCTTCCAATTCCCCTTGTTTGTCATTCGGTCGCGGTGTTTGTTCTTCGGGTAAACGCCCACCTCTCCCTGAAGCTGGGCTCGAGCAAGGAGGTTTAAATTTTTTTTAATTTTAAACCTCCTTGGGCTCGAGTGATCCCGGCTCCAATTAGCCGCCGTGTTATGATATTTTGCGGGTGTTCCGGACTACTTATTCCTCGTAATTAGTGCGCGTCTATCTATCAAGGACCTGCAGCCACGCCGAGCAAACAACGCTAATTCTTATTTCATAGGCCGCTGTGTCGCAGCCGGGCTTTGCGCCGAGCCCAAGGAGGTTTAAAATTAAAAAAAAAATTTAAACCTCCTTGCTCGAGCCCAGCTTCAGGGAGAGGTGGGCGTTTACCCGAAGAACAAACACCGCGACCGAATGACAAACAAGGGAATTGGAAGCTCCTCTACCTCTACCTATGAGAAGCTTCTCTACCTCTCCATCATCTTGCTTCGATACAAAAGCTGGCTAATTAAAGAGCACTACGCCTTCTTGTTGTCGGCCCTTGATGGTAGGTTGAGCCCTGTGCGACTGTAAGATGACACGCGACGTTTCCTCAATGAGACGGGTCGAAGTCTTCACAATTTAAGCGCAATTCACTAATGAACTACCCAAAGAACGCGCCTGCCGAGACAAATGGAAAGAGACTGTTTTCCTGAATATTGACGCTTACTATCACTGTAAGGTATCTCGCTGCGAAGCTCAAGGACGTGGGTTCGATTCTTTGCCACGGCGACCACATTTAATGAAACGAAATGCAAGAACGCCCGTTCCCTTAGATTTAAGTGGACATAAACGACCCCAGGTGGTCAAAATTAACGCGGAACCATCTCTACGGAGTTCCCCATCATATAGTGAAAGCCCAGCAATGATAATATCGCTAGCACTGAATGATGTAGTCTCTTACCTCATAAAAGAGAAGTTAATCGTTATGTTTGTTCCTTTTACAGCGTACGTTGACTCAACAAAAATGACTTCAAGGTTCCATGCTCTGGTCTATGTTCTAAGCGCTGGTGAATGATTGCATTCTGATCGGCGTTGTCGTCGTCTTCGACGTTACCGGTAATGTTTTTTTCTATTCGTTATTGGTCTGCCTGCGTGATGGAATCGATTATGCCTCTAGTAGTGCAGGAGCACTGAAGTTTATGCTTGCTGTCGTAGACTCGTTGGGACGTCACGGGTGCCACGCCTACCAGAATCTGCGAATTTAATATACCAGCGGCAAAAATGAAGGGAAAAACAGATAGTACTGACGAAATTCGCAGAATTTGAGTGCTTGCACGTGATAGAAAAGCAAGTGATTCATATTCAAAATGTTGCACACATGCGCGTAGCTGTCGATAAACACGCTTTCACTTCGTACCTACGCAATGAGGTCAGTGTTTCCGTCCAGATGGAACTGTTTATTTGTCTACTATTGATTGATTTGTGGGGTTTAACGTCCCAAACCATTCTGATTATGAGAGACGCCGTAGTGGAGGGCTCCGGAAATTTCGACCACCTGGGGTTCTTTAACGTGCTGACATCGCACAGCACACGGCCTCAACATTTCGCCTCCATCGAAATGCAGCCGCCGCGGCCGGGATTCGATCCCGCGACCTTCGGATCTGCAGCCGAGTGCCATAACCACTAGACCACCGTGGCGGGGCATTTTGTCTACTATTTGCATCACTGAGTGTTCGTTCCTTTAATTAGCAACTACGTAAACAATGGGTGACAACGTTTCAGACCCCATTAAACATGTATGACATTAACACATTAACAGTACGAGTGAACAAAAACACAAAAAAGCGTATATATTAAAGGGACACTAAATGAAAACCCAGTGGTTTTGAATGATAACCCTTCACTCTATCTTTCATCTTCAACATCAAGGCACACTCGTCACGATCATCCTCATTCTTTGACCCCATATTTTGCGCGAACAGATTTATCCAAGTTTTCTTTTTTCCTCTCACACTGTAACAGACTGGAACAATTCTTTGTTGTTGCCATCCGTCGCATTTTGATGGCTCAAACTGTGTTAACTGTGTTTATGTTTGCTTTGTCTTTTTGTTTTCTTTTGTTTTTCTCTCACCCTGCTTGGACCTTGTATTATGTCAACACTGTTGAAGAAAGAAAGAAAGAAAGAAAGAAAGAAAGAAAGAAAGAAAGAAAGAAAGAAAGAAAGAAAGAAAGAAAGAATTGCGAAGCAGCCTTATTTTCGTCCGATCAGCCTGTTTATTTTTCTTTATTAGGATTGGAATTTTTCGAATCCTTATCACGTTGCTCCCGCCACCAGTATCTTGTTAAAATGGGACTTGAATAAGCAAAAAGATATTCTATTCGGGCTGTTCCATCCTGGGTTCTTTTCTTTTCTTCACACAGTTGTACTTACGCGAACTTTTTGATGTTTCGACAGAAGCTGAAAGAGAAGGGCAACACAAATAAATAGCAATGGGCCTAAAGATTGGGCTTACGATCGTAGCGACTTCAACACTTCAGCAACAGCCGTTCGTATTAAATATACAAGCTTAGCTTCACTGTAATGGTCGTCCTCAGAAGTTCGGAACCATGGCCGTACACCCTAGCTCTCCCTAATAGTTTCTTCAGATAGTTTCCAGCCGTAGAAACTCCAACAACTAAGGCCAGTCTACAAGCAACCATGTAGGCGAGGTCAGCCAAGAGGAGATTCAAGCGAGACTCAGAAGAAATTTTCCTACATTTTTTTTTCGCAACCTTCGAGAAGGACTTGTGAATTGCCGCATATTTACTTTCCTGCTCGCATTATCGCGGCTTGCTGGGTATAGCTATCCTCCTTCATTCTTGAAGGCAGGAAGAACAACATGTAGTGGACGGCAGTTCCACCAACTTCTACATCAGCAGCGACTAGTCCAACTCTGAGATCTCTGCTTTACGCGAAGAATTAAGGAGCAGAATTGCTTAGTTGTACATGTAGTTGCTAAAGCGAAGATAGATTGGACAAAATCGTAGAAGGACACGGTTGCGCAGTTGTAACCACTTACGTCCACTATATACGCTCATAGATGCTATCTACATATAAACACGCTAATTCTGAAAATATGGGTATAAAGAAAACAAGGCAAGCCAGGAGAGGCCGCCCTGAATGTGTTCGGATTGAGTAAATATTAATTCCCGATGCCCCAATCTTTTTGAAGTTTCGTCCGTATTCTGCTGCTTCTTGAATTCAACACGCGATGGTTGATATTTAATTCCATTATATCCGAAGCTGAATAATGTTGTCCGGATGGCTACTTCAATAGAACGATCCCTTTTTCTAAATTAGTAAATTTCTCACCTTTTCGTCCCTCATTTTTCCTGTTTGGTCCATGTTTAAGCGAATTGATCAAGTTCTCTGGATTTGATGTCAGCATGAATGAAAAAAATGAAGGTGGTTTTTTCTTTACTGGCTTGGCAAGATGACTGGCACTGTCTTGGGCGATCACAGCCTCTCTCGTCAAGAAGCGATATTGAAAGGAAACAGCGCCTCAGAACTTTCGCAGAAGCACTGATAAAGATACACAACAATTGCGCATGGGATACCGCAAAATTTAGCACGCTACCACATCGTAAGACGAGCACAGAATGAATGATTTGCTTTATCTTCGAAGTTTTATCTTTGCACAGGAAAGAGATATTCATTATCCTCGCTTAGGAAGCTCCAAACAGAGTAATTTGGAACAGAGCAAACGACACACGCGGGCTTCATTGCCGCATAAGTATATAGGATGCGTGTTTTGTGCTCGAGTTTCGTTTCGGTAGACGAAGGCACGCTGCTTTAATAGACGCATATTTCTATAGTACAGCGTGCAAACTATATGAATTAAGAACACGTAATCCGTAGCTTCGAATCTCGAAGGAATAGAGTAATCTTTGCTTACTTATGATTAAGCAAACGACAATTAGAACTAAGAACGAATTCACTGTGTGAGTGGCTATATGGATTGAGGTACGCGTCAGCGAACGAAAACTCAACATTAATCCAAAGTACTCCATTACAGCTGGCCCCTTAAGGGCAACTCCGGCGGTTTTTTCACCATGTTGTGATATGGATGTTTTCGAATGGTACTGGTAGTCTTGTAGCAGCCAGGGTGGCTCCATTTGCTCAGAAACACACCAATAATTCCAAATAACCGACTGCAAAGCGTGTTCAAACCGAAACCGAAACGGGTAGACGGAAATAGGGAACAATTACTGACTGGACCGTAGCGTATGCGATGATGTCACAGCCTCCACTCCATCAGAGTGTGGAGCTGGTGCCAAAAAATGACAGTGGTGAGGTCATCCCACGATGTTTGAGTAATGCCAACTTGGTGAATTTTACAACAATTTGGGCACTGAATTATCGCCGTTTTGCTCTTGAAGGCCCGCAGGTTCGGGTAGGCAGCGTTGAATGTGATGACGTCAAATACACAAGGTGGCCTGCACGGGAATGCGCTAAAAAATTTTAAAAACCATTTACAGGACAACTAATGACTTGCCACTGCAGGTTTGGCATATATTATTACAGTGCCGAGGGGAACACATTTTGAAAATGTCATTAACATCAGTGGACATTGAAAGTTCGTCGCACTTGCCCTTTAAGAATGCTTGTCCCATAAGTCACCGCGCGCGGGAAAAATGCAGCTGCGCCGAACTTTTCTCACCGTTTACCGTTTCGTATGCGAATAAGAAAGAAGATTTATTACTACAGCGACCACAGCTGCTAAAGAAATATGACATATCCCTACGCACCCAGAAAAATCATAGCTACAGAAAAAGGCGACAAGGTTAAGAACACCGAGCAGTATTCAGTTTTTTGTAAAAGATGCCCCCCATTGATCAACTGGCTTTGCTGATATGTCCAGCATCACGCTTACTTGAACCCTTCTCTTTCGAAACTCTTTAGCGTAAGACATTTTTGTGAATACATTCCATCCTTTTTTTTGACCCCAGCTGCATGCCTGGAAATCGCTTAGAACGCTTAGAAATCGAGCACGCTTAGAAATCGAGACTTTTCTGAACTATCGAGTCAGTTTGGAAAAAAAATGGAACTTTAGCAAGCTTCAATCTTATCGACATACGCTGGTTTGGGCAGTCAGGAGATCTACTGTACGTTTAGGTCAGCCTGCGTCTGCGAGAATTTTCGACGACGCTCGGTAAACATAGTCACGCGAGAAATGGCTGGCCAATCCCAGTCGAATCTCGTCACTTTTCGTCTACAATGTTTTACGTAATGTGGACAGTAGACAACATGCTGGGCGTGTTTCGATGTTTCGTATGCTTTGCAAAAGTCACTGCCATTGCCATGAAATGACAACGATGCTCTCATCATCGGCAAAAGTTTTGGAATATTGCCGCCCACTGTTGGACCGTCAGCGCAGTCGTGTGCTCTATAGCGGACCGCGCTGCTCCTCCCTTTGCTTATACCGCCGTCGCCGCCACAACATTCGCCCAACGCCTACGCATGAGAGCCGAAAGAACATAAGAGACGCTGGAAGAACCAGCAGACGTTGCTTGGTCCGTGTTATTATAACTGCGCACTACCAGAGGGTCGGCGCTAGACTCACCGCATTATGGCACAGCTGCTGTCTGTTACTTCCAGGACAAAGACCCATAACTGCTCTTCGTGCGGAGACCACGCTGATAAGCAGGATACGCACAGCCTCAGTAGCACGGCAACTTCGCCATCTGAGATCGTGTTACCCACCACGTATCGCTTGTGTAACGTGTCTGTTTC